>JARHVA010003272.1:672500-910000 GCA_037957365.1 Torreya grandis | reverse complement strand
AATACTCTGTTGTGTAATAGAGATTTTTGGATGATATTTAAGTATTTTATTGTAATTGAGAAAGAATTTATTATTATTTTTTATTATAGTGAAGTGGAATAAGAAATAGTCACCCTCATCAAATGAGCATTGATTTATAAGTTTATAGGTCGAAGGCTATCAGCGGGATTTGAGATTTTGAGTTTTAGGGTATTAAAAAATTAAAGGGAGAAGTGGATATTAGTGATGGATCAAGAGATTTTTTCATTGTAGTTTTCACCTCTGAAGAAGATCGAGCTCAAGTGTTTGAACATGGGTCGTGGTTCTTCAATTGATCAAGGCTCTTTATGACATCTTGGAACCCCAATTTTGATTTCACGCAAGATCCAAAAAGTTACTCTAATTTAGGTAAAGCTATTTAACCTCCCCATACATTTTTGGGCAAGGTAGACTCCATTTTTAATCAGATTGATAACTCTTGTTGAATAATGATGTGCATTTCTACTAAAACTTATAACAAAAAATATGTTGTTTATACTAAGATGTATGTTCAAATGGATGTGAATACACCTCTTCCCGAAAAGGATCCGATTAAAATTTCAAGGAGATATGTTAGAACAAGTTGCTGACTATAAAAGTCTTCTTTTCCGATTCTTGGTATGTCAGCGTATGGACATCTAGCTCAAGATTGCCCTATAAAAGCAATGGCTAAAAAGAAGATGGAAAATAGGATTTTCAAGAAGTTGGTATGAAAAGGGGAAAAGGTCTTGAATTAGAGAAATTTTAGGGAATTGGAAAGAAAGGGAAAAGAATCCCTACAACTTCTCCAAATGAGAAGGAGAAAGCTCAAGATGTGTTGACTTCTAATTCTTTTGTAGTTTTAGTTTCACTTCAACAAAATTGTAGATAGGCACTAAAAAACATTGAATATTATGAGGTAATAGCTATGTATATTTATGTAAAAGAGCCTATTAAATCTATATCAATAAATGAACAAGAAGATTTGAATAAGATGATGATGGCTTCATTATTTGTTACTCAGATTTCAAGGGGGACTATCTTATTAGAAATAACCCAACCTTGTATTCTTCAAAAAGACATTGAAATTTATTTCTAGTTTATTTTTTTTATTTTTTTATTTTGATTATTTTGAACCAATATTTTTTTCTGATAAAAAAAAAATCTAAACCATAAATACTAATTAATTATTTTACTATATAATCTTTTATAAATTATTATTAATAATTTTATTAAACCATTCCAATAATAAAAATATAATAACAAAATTTTAGTATTTTTTTTATAAATAATTTGAAGTATACCCTTCTTCCCTTTAATTATTATTGAACATATATTTTTAAGTTGAAAATATATTTTGCATAATGTTACTACCCCAATCCATAAGTTTTGATACTCAAAACCTAATCTAGACATCTATGATTGAGTTAAAGTGACATCCTTAGAATTACAAGCATATTTCAAAGCTTTTATTTAAGGTACTCTCCTTGTCTCTATATCTAAGCTTTCAATCAATGTTTCCTCATTGTCTTTGCATTCTCACATACAAAGTTTGGCTTTATCATCGATCAATATTTTGTCTTTGCATTTATTTTTACGATACAATTTTGTGAGGTTGTTTAGGAGAGAATATTTACATTTTGATCCAAGAACTTTGGATTATAATACACTCCTTATCTTTGCATCCCAACCCACAAAGGCTATGATTCCCTCCTTGTTTGTTATTACCAATGAGCTTCCAACTTAACAATGATGACAAAATATATGGAATCAACTTGATTCAACATCCTAACTCCCATCCACTAAACATACATCGGTGCTGCCCCACCATTGAGCACTTATTTGAAAAAATAAAACATAAATTGTTAATACTATATTGTCTTAAGGCCGGCAAAATGTTGATTTTCCAATTGTTAACTCTCATTAGATGTGAATGGAGGAATTGATTAAGCTCTTTCTCCTTTGTATTTACAACCTTCCCTTGCCTATAAGCATCCAGCTAAATGTTTGAATAGAGGTGCCCTCCTTATCTTTATCTTTGTAACTCAATTAAAAGCTATGAGCTTGTTGTATGTTGTATTTAGTATAGTGGTGTATCCCCATAAAAGTTAAAAGGTTATTTAGGTCATAACTAATCTTGCAGAGTTTTTCTAACTTGTGGTTAGTTTATGATTTAAACATATTTATTTAGAAGTTATTTAGTACAATATAATATTTTTATAAATATTAAATGTTATTTTATGTTAAAATTAAGATAGACACCAAATTGGTATATGAAACCTTCTTTTATATATTATTCTTAGTTTAAATCTCATGTTTATAGTTAGGTTTAGTGAGTTGAATCTTATTAATGCATTATACTCAAAATACATTCATATTTACATGTTTGTGTTAGGATGATTAATATGAAAATTCTTTTTTCTATATATTAAAAGATAAAGCGTACATATATTTAGACGATATAACAATGGTGTTTGAGGTGCAAACATCTAAATTTATTTTCTCCTCCATCATTATTAATTTTGTCTAATTCATCCATAGTCTAATCATCCTAGTCCCCTTCTAACATTTCTAACATTACACTTGTCATACATCAACCTTACATCATCCCATGTCAATTAATCCTCGTACTAACAAACCCACTTATTGCCAAAACCCACTTATCCATTATTTTCTATTTTTTAATTCCTTCCTCACCTAACTCTAACTACTCTCACCTTATCTTAAAAATCACTATCTAATTAACACCTAATCATCATTAGTTATATCTAATAGATTCTAGAATTCTCCACATTCTCTAGAATCCTCCACACCCTTCCTCTCTAGAAATCTCCAAGGACTTTTAAATTCCTTAGAAATTTCTCATCCTCTTTTATATAAAAAAGTATGTCTCCATAAAAACCATGAGCTATCTTTGAATATCCTTAGACTAATATTGCCAACTTGTCTTCTTGTATATTGTCAAAGAACCATTATCCATCATTGTTGCAACAAGCCTTGAGCTAATCAAGCAATCTAACATTTTTGTCAAGTATCAAAGCATCCAACATATCATTGGGGCACATCAAATACATTTGGAGGTAAATTGGTTGCAAGATTGAGGTATGTTTGACTTATTTTAATTGTTGTTTTGCATTCTATCTACTTACGTTGCCTAATCATGAGTATTTAGGGGAGTTTGGAATTGATTTTGTAGTCATTATTGTCAATTGCCATTTTGAATTCTTTTTATAAATTTTAACTAATACACGGGGTGGCCATAGATCTAACAGAGGGTAATCTTCACTGAATGTAAAGGGTGTAGGGTTCCAAATAATATATTTGATATATGGTGTATGGTTCTAACTAGATCCCAAGATAAATCAATGATATAACAATGGTAAAAAAAAGACATCAAGGATATAATAAGGAAACAATATATGAAGAATTGATGAACAAGGGTTACTTAATCTAAGGTATAAATTAAATCAAACAATAATTAAATAACGCAATGGCAGACCTTAAGTATAGTCTATGTATCTTAAAGAGGTAATAGAAAGCTTAGGAACCTTATACTATACCATCTTATTTAGTATAAGGGGAAACTAGGCAAGGATGAAAATATACGTGTTGCTATAACAATAAGCAAATAAGATCTATCTACTAAGTAAATAAATGAAATAGAATTATGATAGAGATACTTACATTTGGATTGAGTCATCGACACATAAATCTCTCCCTTGACTCTAGTGACACTTTGCAAGACATGTTGTAAAATGAAGGCCTCAAATGGAAAGATGAAGACCTAGGTATCCTTAGTTGTGGACTTCAAATACCATGTGTACCTCATTGGTTTGACTTCCCATATTGAGTTTCAAAGAGATTGAGCAATACTTGACCTCCAAGAATAATAATCTAGCATATAACTCTTTTTACTTGTTAGAGCAAAAATATGAGTCCAAACAGAGTAAATGAGTATTGTGTGTTTGGTAATGATAATATGACCCTTATATATATGGATAAAAGATAAGAAATCACCTAAAACTCCAAGTCGTATTGGCTAGGCTAATATAATATATTAATTAATAGGCAGGAAACAGATTGTATTGGCCTAGTTAATACAATAAAAATATAAGATGGCTAGTAAAATTGATTGAAAAGAGAGAGGAAAGATAATCAGAGGAGCTTGGATCAACCAATACATATATTAAATAAAAATTTATGTATAATTTTACATTTATATATGGACATTTAGTTTACTTTTAGGATGTTTGAGAGTGGTTTCAAACCTTTAGGAGTTATGATAAAAACTCTAGAGTTTAGAGGATCTTATCACATTTCAAACTTAGCCAAATTTCATAATTTCAGGATTTCATGGAGATGTCATAGGAGATATGAAGCTTTCATGGAGTAGATAGGAAACATCTCTCACAAGGTACCACTAGATAACCCCACTCCTTTCTCAATGCATTCTTTACAATGTGCATTTAGGGAAGTTGATGTGCCAATGATTCCTTCAATAGAAATATTCAGTAAATGATAAATATGAAAAATATCATGTGTATACATATGCCCCACCTACATCTCATCACGTGTCAAAATAGTGAAATGTGGGATGGAGTTTTGAAAAATATACATGGAAATACTAAAGCATAATTGAAATGAAATGCTAGAATAAATTTTTCTAAATGAATAAATGAAAGTGACACCTTTCCACATAAATGAGATGTGATAATACCATAGTCATGATCATAATAGGTGTAGTAATTTAATTTATAAACCCTAAAGATACAGGCTAAAAATGGATGAAACCAATGCACATGTATGTAAATATAGTCAATTATAGACAATATTTGTGGATTATATAGCACCTCGGTCTTGTACACTTGGAAAACTCAGACCTTGGTTGTTCCTCTCAATTCCAAGCCTTTTTCTCACTTCTGCACATCTCACATTTACTCTATAGTGTGTCCTTTGGCCTATTTTTTTGTTCAACTAGTCCTATGTTGATGACCCAGGTCTTCTATCTTGCCTAGAATGCTTAAAATGTACTTATCTTCCATCTCTGCAAGTTTTGAACCTATACCCACTTTCTTACTCCCTAGACACTAATGTCTGGGACATACACTAGTGTCCTAACTTGATGCAAGTGTCTAGTTCCCTAAAATCATCTATTTTACAAATAAAACATATCCTAATTGTCAACCTAAGTGTTTTAATGTGAGTTACTTCTCTAAAGGGATTGATATAAATACAAGATCAACCCTAATTCATTCCTCATCTAGAAAAGACCAAGAGAGACTAAGTAAACTTATCAAAAAAAATTTATTAAGCATTCAATCATATAAAAATTTCCTATTTTTGTACTAGTCATAGGTATAACACATCTACAAGTTTGAAGTATTAAAGGAGTAACCTAAAAACCTGATGTTCCATGTTAAAAACTAGGTCACTATTGTACTTTATTTGCACATATTGTATGATTTACACACAAACTAACATGTATGAGAGAAATACATCAGTTTGAGGTCCTCTTTGGAGTATTGGCTATGTAGGTGGTGCTCATTGATAGAGGGGTATTTAAGGTCAACTCAACACCCTGTGCCCACTAACCAATTTTTTTCTAAGGTCATTATGAAGATGAAGAAATAGGGTTTTATAAATTCATAAGGAACGATAATCCATGACCCAAATGTGAATGCACCAGAGTGAAGGTGAAGTCAAACCCAGAAGCATCCAAGTGGTCACATCCTTTTCCATCAAGTATTCCATATAAGATACTTGCATTGAACCCAAAAAATAACAGTGACATAAACATCCCAAGATGATGTTAGTGTCTATAGATCTAGAAGCATCCAAATCAAAATTTGATGACTATTCCAAAAACATCTTCAAGCCTATTTTATACATGTTCTAGATCCAACATTGTGTTAGCATCAAAACCAACTAAGTATATTACTTCTTTATCATTTCTATACATAGATTAGTTTTACTTTCTATATTTAACCTATTTTCAACATAAAAAATTCAATGTATGTTTATATCTAAGTTTAGCACCCAATTGGCTTATTATAGATCTAATTATCACCCTTATACATTATCATTTCTATATTCTCAACCCTGACTACACCAAAATAATATCCACATCCATTTTAGGGTAAAACATTTGGTGAACTCAATTCATGTGAATGCAATTTTTTTTCTGATCCGAGTCTTCCAAGCCTCCTAGGGTTTTAGCTTATTTTGATGGATTTTTAAATATGAAACTATACCCTAGGGTTTTACCCACCTCTAATTACAAGGGCTTCATATTCATATGCTTACAAGTAGATTATTCATTTATTGGAACATTTCAACCTCCAAATAGGTCCATTTTAAAATAAATTAGAGGTATCTGATAATTAGGTTGGTATATTCAAAAGCCCCTTTTTGTTCACCAAAATTTGATATGAATTTTTCACTATTCATAATTTACTATTTTTGATAAATATTGGCATACAAGGAAAATGGTGTGGTTATATAATTTATGGGTTTCTTAAAAAATGATATTTAATTTAAAAACCTCTCTCATATCTCTAAAAAATATTCCTAATTTATCACAATTGTTGATTCTTTATTTGGAATATTCTAGGGTTTTGCCTGTGAAGCATTCCACATTATTTGGTCAATTTATGATTCATAATAACTCAAATTACAATTTCCTTAGATGTTTTCCATTCTTATGTTGATATAGACAAAAACCTATATGTTTCAAAATGTTGTATGGATTGTTCAGATTTAGCATTTTACTATTTTTAATAAACTTATACCTATAGGCCATACATGTACTTTTATTTACCTATTTTTTTTGGGTTCATTTCATTTTCTAGTTTTACATAAAAACCTATATCATATTTTTAAAAAACTCATACAATAGTCTAAATTTTTTATATCCTTATTGTATCATGGTTGATTGCTCCTTGGCATTTATAAGCCTTTCTTATCCTATTCTCATATCAATTTTCAAAGCATTTAAAATGGATACAAAGGGACTCTTGATCCTCATAACCCTAAGGAGGGTGATAACTCTCATACCTCTAACTAGATCAATGATATCACTTATCAAAGGGGTAAGGTGGCCAACCCTATAGTTTCAAATGAAAGTAATCAATCTCAAATACCTAAGGTTTGTGCTTGTGAAGCCCTAAAAGATTTAATCGCCAGTATGATAAAATTAATAAAAGAGTTACAAAATCAGATTGCATACATGTAAAATCCAACATGGTAGTGTTAATTGTGTGTTTTCATCATTATATATCAATGTTGTGACAAACAAGGTTTATTATCCAAATTAAAAGCTAAACCAGACTACATATAAAACTAGTGATCCAAATATTATACCAATGGTTACTAAAATACCAAGTGAAATCCTAAGGTAAATGATTCAAGACAAAGTGATCAAATTACATCCTCTATATCCTATAATGAGATCCAAGTACTAATATGTGTATCATAGAATGCATGGACATCATAATGATCATTATTTTGTATTGAAGAACCAAATATAAAGTCACAAACATAGTGGTGATCCTATCATTGATACATCTACCAAGAAACACACTCACATTATGAGTAATTCTCCTAAAGCACAAGTGGAAAAATAGAAAATATTGGCACCAAAGGAAAATTTAGGGAAAAAACAATTGCAAATACCAAACATAGAGCAAGAAAAGGTTCAAAAAGACAAATCATATCAAGAAAAGGATACAAACTTACCTTTAAAAAATGATACTCAACTTTTCAAACAATGTATTTTTGGAATGAAATATTTACAAAAATTTGGTTATCGTGGTCAAGGATTTGGAAAACATTCTCAAGGCACCACTCATCCTATTTCCACATATGATCAAAATGACCATCAAGGCTTGGGATATATTATCAATACTAATGCAAATCATTCAAATATATATCTATCCAATGCAAAAGAACAACAACCTAAAAAGGAGAACAAGTCAAAAAATAAAACACAACTAAAAAATATACCATCACAAAAAGAGAAAAGGGCACATCAAATATTTAAATCATGATTTATATCAAAAGAGATAAAAAATAAAAGACACTTGACAAATCTAAAGTTAAAAATGTGGTTACAAAGGGGGAAACTACAAGCCCTTCCTCATATCAAAACACTTCTACTCTCACTACTAATATAGATGGTGAGTAATCTATATATGAATAGTTTAGCAAACCATGTTCTGATCTGATCGATAACTTACCACATAATCTATTCATAGTTATAGGACCTGGTACCTATCAATTGAATTCATCACCATTAGATTAGAAACCAAATGTAAATAAATACAAACCAAAGATAATATGTATGAACTTACCAAAAAAGCATGATACACTTTCTGATTCTACTATGTATGCATATGGCATATATGATAAAGGGCCTCCACAGAGGAATCCCATTGATGAGATCCTATGATTCTAGTGGCACTTTTCCTGGTCTTACATATTCCAAAAATATCAAAAAAATCAACAACATTCAAAAATCCAAAAATATGTTTGACATCTACATGTTATATTATCTCCTTGGCATCTATTTGTTAGTTCCATATTGATGAATGTCATATTCAATTACTCATACACACACATGTGTGTTACACTTCTATTTGAGTGTGATACAAGTATATGCAAAATACATGATTTGTTCCTATTTAGGATGTTGGGTCTTCCCTCTACTCATGTCATGAATACATTGGGGGCATTCACTTCTTTGATTTAGATACACACATGGTATATGGTTCAATGATCACATTTCATTATCATATTTGAGCTTACATATATTAATTATACATGCCTTTATCTATGATTATATATTACACATGGTACTTGATATGCTATACTCTTCACTTTTTTTCCTAACACATTGGATCCATGGGTTCATATGACATTTTTATGTTGGTTGTTTATGCTCTACTTAAAACACTTCCTTGAGTGTCTTACCTTACTATTGTGTTCTTTGTTTGAGCATTTGAATATGCTCTTTTTCTTACAGCCCCTATATCCACATATGTTTTGTTTGACATTTGCATATATTATTGTTAATTGTATGGACATTATAATATGTCATTCTTGTTATTATGGAAATTTGACTAAGTCATGCCTCTTTGATTGTCAAATTTATATCATTTATAGTCTCTTTGGACCATTGCCTTTTGATTTGATTTTGAGTTTTCTTATGTGTGTGCTTGATTTTTTTGTTCAGCTTATACTGTTTTAGATTAGAGGTAAAAGCAGGTTTTGAAGGGGCCCCGAAACCCTTTAACAGAGAGCAAAATAAGAACAACTAAGCCCACAGGCAACGCCTAAAAAAAAACTATAGTGAGGTAGCAAAAATAGGTTTTGAATGGTCCTGAAACCATAAGAGACACATCCGGTCAAAACCCAGAAACAGAAGTCTGGTGGTATTCATACCAGTTTCTTAACCAACAAGGGACCAGATTATTCATCCAGATCCAATATCAAGTTCATGGCTTCTTTTCCTTTCAAAGCAGTTTCCTGACCTCCAGCAAAGCTCCTTTTTATGTATCTTTCTCTGGAACTTTGCCTTGTCCTTTTGCTGGGACCCTCTAGTGCTTTGGTCTCCTCATTGGCTCGTTTACCTATATTGATAGCAGCTGCACAAATGTTGGACGTTACTTCCTCCATTTTCTTTCTGTTATCCTTTATTATCTCCTGGAGGTTGTTTTCTAAGCTTTGAGCTTCACAGGGATCTCGCTTAACTGATTTTCCATGTTGTTTACTTTGTTCCAAGCAGCTTTCAGAGAATCTTCCAAAGTTTCCACTTTTTTCTTGAGATCAATGATCTCCCTACACAACCAGGAATCTAATTGGGAAGAAGACTCAGCTTTACAGTTAACCCAAGTCATAGGAGTGTGTATTTCATCATTCTGATTCTTCCCTCTCCAATCCTCAGACTTTTTATTTGGGCTATTCCTAGCTTCTTTAAAGAAGTCTTCTTGACTCTTTTGTTCCCGCTCGTTGATTCCATCTTGAATTTCCATCTCCATGTTTTGAATATCTTCCTGGATAGAGATTTCCTTTTCATTCTTAGAAGTTGGGTCCTCACCAGGATCTTCCTGGACAGTGTCATCCTCCGCCACTTTCTGGTTTTCCTCCATCTCTTCTACTTAGCTTATACTGTTACTATCTAGATGTTTCCATGATTCTTATCATACATCTTAGGCCTTCATGTGATCGCATTGGTTTTATGTGTTTCAATGCTATACCTAGAGACATGCTCCTTCTATATGTTACATGGTTACATTCACATATTATATAGTTGATTTTTTCTTTTGAAGTGAGGTAACTACCATTTCTTATATTTCCCTCACCTCAAAGGGGGGCATATTAGTGGGGGCATGATTTAGAAGCATGTTCTACACACTTATTCATTATTTGATACTTATATTAGTTTTCAAATTCAATGGAAGTATGTCATATGGGCATGGCTTCCACACATTCATAATTTTTTAGATTTAATGGGGGCATGCTTTGGAAGCATGTTATCCACACCTATTCAATATTTAACATCTCCATATTATAGTGGGGAAATATTTTGAAAACATGTTCTCCACATTGGTACTTATATAAATTTTTAGATTTATCCATATATAGTAGGGGCATGATTTGGAAACATGTTTTCCACACACAATTTTTTGAATTGGCCAAAACACATAGTTATATGATTCAGATTCATAGTTGTGGTAAAATTCTATACATTGGTATCATTCTTATACATAATTTAAGCATGAGACATATCTAAGGTGCATATTATATGTAATTTGTGCTTAATATTATAAAATATAAATTAGTTTCATATTCTAAATCTCTTTTACATACTGATACCCTGATCAAACTTTTATAAACTTTATTGAGCTAGTCTACTGCATTAGTTGGTTCACTTTTTGGTATGGCTGAGGTTATCAAATCACTCAATCTTGATAAATTTTTAGGTTGGAATTGATTTTATTATCTAACTTCACTAGGTTATAATTATCATTATGTTACATGATTGAGCTAATCTTAATTGCTAGGTGGCAACTCATATTTGGTCTAAGGTTGGGGCATGTGCCTTCCAATCTCTTGTTTTATCTCTCTCTCTCTCTCTCTCTCTCTCTCTCTCTCTCTCTCTCTCTCTCTCTCTCTCTCTCTCTCTCTCTCTCTCTCTCTCTCTCTCTCTCTCTCTCTCCTTACACATATGAACTTTCAAAATTTATCTATATTTATCCTAATCTTAATTTTATATGCTTACAATGATACATATTTTTCAAATCAACTTGCCATTAGGCAAGGTAATAACATCGACACATAATTATACTCTTAAACCTTACTCTTTCAATTTTTATTTTTTATTTTTACTTTCAATCCTAGATTATATGCACTGATTATATATGATAACATGATCTTGGTTTTAGATCAATCATCAAAAAATCACTTAAGTTGGGCACACATAAAGATAAGGTGTGTTATACACACCTAGGCATGTATTCCTTTCCTTTAAAGTAGTAATTTCATTACTAGATTAAGGGGGTAAATGTAGATGGTATTTATGGATTATATAACACCTTAGTCTTATACGCTTGACAAATTAGACCTGAGTTTTTCCTCTTAGTTCTAAACCTTTTTACCACTTCCACACATCTCACATTTGTTATATCTTGTGCCCCTTAGCCTATCTCTTAGTTTGACTAGTCTTACGTTGATGACCCAAGAATTTTATCTTTCCCAAAATACTTAAAATGTACTTATCTTCCATCTCTACAGGTTTTAAATATGTACCTACTTTTTTCCTCCCTAGACACTGATGTTCAAGACATATACTAACATCGATGTGTCCTAACCTGACGTAAGTGTTCAGTGCCCTAAAATCATCTATTTTGTAAAAAAACATATCCTAATGGTTGGCCTAAGTGATTTAATATAATTTACTTCTCTAAAAGTATTGATATAAATATAAGATCAATCATCATTCATTCCTCACCTATAAAAGACAAAGAATGACCAAGGCAAATTATCAAATGCACTCTATCAAGCATTCAATTTAACAAATCTTACATATTTCCATATGAGTCATAGGTATAACATATATACAATTTTGAGGTAATAAAGGAGAAACCCAAGTGCCCAATTTTACAAGTTACAAACTAGGTCACCATTGTATTTGCTTTGTACATATTGTTTTATTCACACAAAAGCCACTATGTAGGGCAGATCTACATCAATCTAACACCCTCTTTAAAATATTGGATATGTAGGCAAAATTTATTGATAAAGGGATATTTTGGGTCAAATTGACATCGTGTTCTCATTAACCCATTTTTCCTCAATGTTACTATGAAGATGAAAAACTAGGGTTTTTCAAATTCACGAGGAATGATAATCTATGACTTAGATCTGATTACACTAGAGTGAAGATGAAGTCAAACACATAAGCATCCAAGGGGTTGCATCCTTTTCTAGTAGGTATTCCATATAGGACACTTACATCAAACCCATATAGTATCATTGATACAACCATCCCAGGCTGATGTTAGTGTCCAGAGCTCCAAAAGTATCTAAATAAGAATATGACAACTATTCTAGAATCATCTTCCAACCTATTTTCTACATATTCTAGATCCAATATTGTGTTAGTATCAAAACCAACTAAGCATATTATTTATTTAAAATTCATATACATAACTTAGTTGTACTTTATATTTTTAGCCTATTCTTAACATAAGAAATCTAGTATATGTTTATATATGATTTTAGAAACCAATTGGCCTATTGTAGATCTAATTATCACCCTTATGCATTATCATTTATATATTATTAACCTTATATACTCTAAAGTAGGATCTCCATCCATTTTAGGGTTAAACATCAATATATGGATGTTAATTAAAAAATATCATAGGAAGATTATAAACCCAAAAAATTGGCAAGCCAAGATCAATAAGGCTAAATTAGAACTAAAATATCCAAAGAAGTAAATAACAAATAACAAGGGAAAATTATAAATCCATCATGTTAGCGATAATACAAAACTAAATAACCAAAGGAAATAGATAATAAAAAATGATATAAAATATAAATAAAACTAGATGGCCCACAAAAAGGTGAAACATGAAAGCATGAAATGGGAAAAAGGGACCAGATGGTCAAAAAAAGTGAATAAAAGGCCCCATATCTAAAAATTCACTAAGATAAATCTTAAAAAGATAAGACAATGACTAAGAGAGCATCTCATAACAACTCAAAGATGTAGCTTCTATTTAAGAATGAAAAATGCCAATTCTATAATAATGCTAAGATGTTATAAGTATAAGTTTACATTTAGATATATACATTTTCACACACACACACACAAACACACACACACACACACACACACACACACACACACACACACACACACACACACACACACACACACACACACACACACACACACACACACACCCTCAGAATGTTTGGGTGTGATTTTAGAAATGTGGAATATCCTATCACATTTTTAACTTAGCCAATTTTAGGGTGTATAGATTTGAGAGAGAAATCATAATATGTTTGAAGTTTTTATGAATGAATATATAGGAAAACATCTGTCACAAAATACTATAATTTGACCCCATTTAATGTAGTCTTAGGATGTGCACTTGGGGAGATTAATGCATTGATAAGTCCTTCAAGAGAAATCAACAAGAAATGATAACGATGAAAAATATTAAGTGTATACAATATTTCTCTCATAGTTTAAATTCTTTAATTCCCTATGCAAAATGATCTATAAATTTTGAGTTGATGCCCTATTTAACATACCTCTAGCCTAAATAATTTGATCTAAAGCACCCCATTCATCTTGGTTACCCAACATAAAAACTTGAGTGTATGCACCATCCTTTTCTCTTTAACAAGATTTTGGATGTTTGGATTTAAAATAAAACCAATGTCAATTAATTTTTGTGTTTGTTTTCTAAATTATCCCCCTCTACATAAGTAGTAACATGTTCCAATCACCATCATATAACTTCGGTATCATAAATAAACTACATTTAATTAAGCACCTAAAATACATGTAAAATATAGTAAATAATGCATAATGAATTATGAATATCAAATATTTAATAAAATAATAATATATAATATTCTTATCTCTTTTATGTATTTTTTTAAATTTATGCCCCACAATATAGACTTAGATATGTGCTCCCAAAGTTGTGCCACCCATCACCCTAAAATATGGAATTGGTCTAAGAAATATACCACACTAGTAGATTTTGAGGGAAAAACAAAAACAAAAAAATGGCACTTTTTAGATTTAGTCAATTCTTGAATCTATTTGTTAGAAATTAGGATATAAAATGATATACAAGATCAATACCAACCTGGAACAACTCACTACAAAAAAAAAATGACTAAATTCAATACTTGACAAAAATTAAAGGCATCCCTCATGTGCTTAAATGAAAGAGGAAGATGCCTTATTTTATAGAAACAAAAAGCCTAATGTTAGTGGTTGGCATATAATATTTAAAGAGAGTTGTTACCCAAAGCTTGTGTGGTCAAAAGACCCATATATAATGGGTGGTCAATGTTTCCCATATGAATGTCCAGTTTGGTTGTTCTAGAAGTCCAAGTTGCATATTCCAAATGTGTTTATTTCTAAAATAGAATATAATAAAACCTATGGAAATTAATTACTATCATAAATAAACTTAAGTATTAAGGTGTAATTATAAACTTACACCAACACCCCTCCTTAAGTACAATTTAAGGAGTGTTTACAAAAAATGAGGCTAAACCTTTAAAGTGGGTCCTAATAACAAAGTCTTGATGAATTACACATGTACAATTAAGGCATGAAAATTACTAAGAGTAATGAATGAAATAAAAAACAAATATCTCACCTAAGAAGTAATAAATCACACCCCCAACCCCCTTAATGTTGAATTGGGTGGAGTGGAAGAAAAAAAAAAAAATGACAGCACAAATTGTCAAGATGGAATAAAAACAAAAGATATGCCTCAAGGATCTCACTTATAGTGTTGAGAGAGAGGTTACACAGAACCAAATATAAAACCAAAGAAATAAATAAATGTGGGGACTACCAAAAATTGTTTCACACTCAATTGGAGAGAATAAATTTATTGAAAAAGCCATGACAAGATCTAAACTTTTCTCCAAAAAGGAACACTCTTAAGCAATATTAACAATGTGTAGACAATGTACTTTTAGGGTGGGAGAACCATGTAAATAGAGTCCATGTGAATATATTTGATGATGTAACCATAACTGATCATCAATCCATCCCAAATGAACACAGATGGTGGAAGAATATACCTACATGCGATTTAATGCATGTGCACAAACAATGTTTGTAAAAAAATGTCTGAATCAAATTCAAGACTCTCATGCTTATGTTCATAAAATAATATGTCAATAATTTCATGGTTAATATAATCAATATGAGGTCTCTCATGTCTAAGTGAAGGGTAAGGTATCATAATCATGATAGAAAAATTCTCAGGTCTCACATGCCTAAGTGAAGGACTTGGGCTCTCATGCTTGACATAATATAAATATGGCTCATAACTCTCATGCCTAAATAAATTATATAAATAAGGATTTTATGAATAGATAAGATGCCCAAATATAGTAAGGTTTTATCAGTCAATATCCTATCGAAGAGTAGAGTGAACAAAAACTAGCATGGAGCTCATAGAAAGTGGTCTAGAAGAAGAAAGGGAAACATCTGCTCAATACCCAATACCATGGTGAGCAATCTAAAAAATAGGATAGATGGGACATGATGAAATTTTTGTGATTTCCAATACTTCCACAAAAAAAATCCATGGTGTAGAGAGTATGGCAACCAAAACCAATATTGTGCTTCCCAAATGAGTCAAACACATTAGTAATGTGATTATGAGAAGTGTGGGTTGCTACAATGGAAATTGTAGGTGTGGTAGGATCAAAATGTGATTCATGGTCTATAAGATCACAATATAAAAGTGCATTTAATAGATGCATGCTACAATTAAAGGTACCAAAAACATATGGACCAAGTGTATTAGGTGTGGGGCCCACATGATTAGACTATTGCTATAAGAGTGTAATATTGACTTAAAAAGTGTGAATGAGAGTTATGTTTTTTGAGTTGTGTGCAGAGTGCATTTTGTGCTTTGAGAATCTTATTTTCCTCTAAAAACTTAACAATATATTCCTGAAGTGAAGAAACTTCAAAGAAGAGATTTTTTCTCTCAATTTACAAGATATCATTTAATTTCATTGGAGTGTCTACATTAGGTGACAAAACCATTGCAAACAACATAAGAAGACAAGGAATTAGGAAAGGATCCTTGGAAGAAGATAGGAATAAACCACAAGTGTGTTGAATAGAGTCTCAAAATAAGTAGAAAGCAATATGTAGAAAAGGGGACTTAAACTAAAGTCTCCAAATAAAAAGGAAAAACATGAGAAAGGAGCCTTAAAGGAGACTAGGAATGAACCTAAAGTGTGAAAAAATATAAATTTATATAAAAAAGGACATGGTGTGAACTACAATTTCACAAATAAAGTTTCATAGAAGGAACAAGGCATGAACCACAAGTGTGCCAAAGAGGTCATTCAATCAATACAAGGCACAAACCACAAGTGTGAAAAAGATCCCATTTAAATAAGGCACGACACAATTCTTAAGAGTGTCATAAGAAAGTGTTTACCCCCAAAAATAGTCTTGACACTTTTTAATGAGTGTGATTACAAAATAATATCCCCAAACTACTTGTAATGATGTAGTTTACAATATTATCCATGTTCCTATAATTTGAGCTGACAATGAGAAACATAAAAAAAATTATTTATATATAATATGAGTCAACTTTATTTATAAATCTTGATTGTAGGATGAAAAACACACACTTCCAAAAAAAAACCACCTTAAAGGCATCCTAAATGTGGAGAAAATTACCTATGAAGTTGGATTATTTTTGACTGGAAATAAGGTCTCTAAAAATATACAAAATCATATCTACAAGTGAATTAACAAAAATTAAATATGCCATGCAGAAGAGGATGAAAGCACCTTTACAATTCAAAAACAAATATCTTTGAAAACCAAATAATGATGAAGATATGAGAAAAAATCATGTGTGTCTACAAAAATACTCAATGATGACGGGTTAAAAAGAGTGCAAAATGATGAGTATATTAGTGATGTGGTAGAGGGCTTGATTAGATGAGGAAACAAGTTTTAATTTGGGGTTCAACTGCTTATTATACTAGTACCCACCTATTGGTCTTCATCTAGGAAGTTTTTTATTACAAAATAATTAGGGAGGGAGGTTTTAACCCTTCATGTCCCCCACCCAAGCTAATAAATTGAAAGATTTATTCTATCCAATATGCCCATCAACCATTTAAAACATTAATTTATCAAATTTTATTTTATTAATAACATTAAAAAAATGTTTTTTTAAAAAGTGGTAGGATGGTTAGGCAATGGATGGACACAATGCAATTAAATGGTGGGGAGGCTTGTTGTGGAAACTAACATTGAATAAGGGAGAGGACCTAGTAGTCATGTGCCCTAACTTCACATCTATGTGGCACCTAAATCATACCACATCAACACTTAAACTTTACATCGATAAATAGCTTAGTGTGTCTACTTATTAATTCTAGATTTTCAGCATGTGACATATCAATAAGGTGCCATGGTCATCAATTATACAAGGGGTCATTATAGATTTTTTTTGAAGGTTAAATGAGTTAATGATAATGACATTCCCAAGAAAAAGTGGGCATCAAATGTGGGACATTAAAAATTTAGTTAATAGTGCCCAACCCACGTTATGCATGTATCGAGTTTGAGGTGACCGAGTATTAACACCTCACCACCCTATATTAAATACCATGCACTTGGCATTCAATTTTCCCATCCCCATGTTAATTCACAGTAGTCCCTTTGCATTTATTTTGTTTTTGAAGGGAAGAGCTGAAGCCAACTTAAGAAATACCAAAATAGCTATTATTGCATTTACGATGCAGAGAAGAATAAAAGTTGACTCCTCACCTAGTAGGGATGGCACTAGAGTTTCACATATGGAAGGTCTTGGGATTCACACATGCATATATTTTGTAGTTTATAGGTGAGGTTTTTTAAGGTCATTAGCAAAATGGTTAAAAAAATGTGAAAATGGCTTAGAATATTTGTTAAAAAATAAATAATTTTGTTGATCTATGAATTATTATGTTGATTCTTCAGATTAAATCTATCCCTCATGGACTGAAAGAAATGTTTATTTTTAGTATTATGAGTTTATTTATTTTGACTTTTGTAGAAATGGCAAATTGGGTATCAATTTTTGGCTTCACAAACGTAAATATTTCATAGCCCAAACCAAGCAGAGCTTTCAGGAGAGCCATCTTTATTTGCATTGGTATTTTTCAACATGATTAAGTCTTGGTTTTTATTTATCCATAACTTCTTATAGGTGAGGATTTTAATACCTCACTAAGGCTATAAGCCAAATGGTTTAAAAAATATGAATATGGCTTGGAATGTTTGTTAAGAAATAAATAATTTTATTGATCTGTGAATTATTATGTTGCTTCTTGGGATTAAATCTACCTCTCATAGACTGAAATGAATGGGTTTTTTGGTATTCTAGGTTTATTTCTTTTGATTTCTACAAAAATGGCCAATTGGGTGCATATATTTGGCTTCACAAATATAGATATTTTGTAGTTCAAATCAACTAGAGCTTTTAGGAGATCCATCTTGATTTGTACTGATGTTTTTCAAAATGATTAATCTTTGAATTTTTTTTATCCATCATTGCTTATAGGTGAGGGTTTTTATACCTCACTAAGGCTATAAGCCAAATGGTTTAAAGATTGTGAATATGGATTGGAATGCTGGTTAAAAATTAAATAATTTTATTGATCTCTAAATTATTCTACTCATTTTTGGGATTAAATCTGTCCCTCACACACTGAAAGGAATGTTTTTTTAGTATTCTAGGTTTATTTATTTTGAATTCTATAGAAAATGTGAACTTGGTGCATGTCTTAGGATTTGAAGTTTTGTTTAAAAAAAATATTTCTATGATCTATGAGTCATTCTATTAATTCTTAAATTGTAGTAACTATAGTTCAATTCATTGTAGTCAATCTGTGAATCATTCAGAATGAATAATTTTGAATTAGAAAAAATACTAACCATTTAAGGTTAACTTGTGTAATAGATGACATGAATAATATTGTAACAACAATAATTTGCATGAATGAAACTCATATAAATAATCCTTTCATTTATATATGTGAATTAAATTCATACAAATATCCTTTTATCATTGAGGATGACATTTTTAGCGTGAATGAGCCCATACATGAACTTCATCACCTAAAACTTTGGTGAGGGAGATAAATCCCTATTTTAATTCACTAGAAGCAAGGTTATGCCAATGTGAATCATAAAAACATGTTTATTCCAATTGTATAATAATACTCAATTTAATTGGAAAAAACATAGGATAATACTATTTATATAATATACAATTTACATAGTATATTATTACACATGATTAGACAAACTAAGGTGTAAAAAAGGTTGCTCTCTCATAATTTCTCATTATATATAACAAAATTCTTTGTCCAATATTCAAAATCAAGAAAAGAAGTTGCATACTTATAGCTTTTTCAAGAGCTTGATCCTTCAAGACAAAAGGTTGTATATTTATAGTTTTTCAAGAGTTTGCTCCTTCAAATCTTTTGTTAGGATGTTTTTCACTAAAATTGATGTTTTTAGAGTGTTTATCATACCACCTATAATTGATTTTAAATTTAATGCTCATCTTTCTTTAAAAATACTTGTAATCTATAATTAATTAGTTGGAGTAAGTGGACTACCTAGCTAATAATTACCTATGCTTGAAAAAGGAGCATAGTTGTTTATCATTTCCATCATAATTGGATGTTGTTATGAAAAAGGATTTTCCATGTTTTTTAACCTTATCTATATTTAAATCACTTTCATTGATTTCTCATACTCCCTCATCCTTTTCTGATGTTCCTTCTTTTGCTCCTTCTCATACTTTTTCCTTTGCCTTTGTTTTTCATTTTCTTTCCTTTTTAACTCGTTCTCAATATTTTTCTACTCTTTCAAATCCATGTTAATTTATCTTAATGATTTATTCTCTTATGTTTGTTGTTTCCTCCTAGTACTAATTTCCTCTATTTCATTATTTCATGTTTCTTAGCCACAAATAAATTTTCTAAAATGTCATTTTTAGTTAAAATTTGAGACTGCCTGCTTAATCTCACTGTATTATTTTATAATCAAGGAAAGTTTTGCACAAACTTTTCTATTGGCACTTTAAGGAAACTACCTAAACTTGAGCTTGTTATATTTTCTTTATTTTGACTATATTTAGGTTCTTTGTTGTTATTTGATACAATATCTTCTATTTTTGAAAATATAAATTACATCATCACAATCTTGAAAATCCCCTATAATAGCATAATAGTGCACCAAATCTTCATCACGTACAATTGCCTAAGGGGATGGCATTGAAAGGCCTACATCTACATTAGAAAATTTTAAATTGACAAGTGCCTATTTGTTAATTGGCCTTATACTTGTCCTCTTAAAACATGAATTTATATTTTCTATAGAAAGAACATTTTTGATAGCTATGCTACCTAATTTAGCCAAGTAAGACCTATTAATATCAAGTTTGTGATTTCCAACCATCCACTTTGACCTTTCAGATTTGAAATATTTTTTGAATGGTGAGAAGACACTCACATCCAATGGTTTTAGCTTGTGGGAAGTGTGTACTGGAAAAGTAACAAGATTAATTTCCAAACTCTTAGCCTCTTTAAAAGTTGTCATTGTTACATGAATCCTGTAGCCATTAAAAATCAACAAGTGCCTATTGGAAGGAGAAAATCCACTTTGTATTGATTTCTTGAAATGGTTTATCCAATTGAGAAATATTTATTTTTTCATCTAAGCATGAGGTTGGGCTACCATACATGGTCCTAGTTTGTGGTGTGAAATGTATTTTTTAGATCTATTTTCCCTTGAAAAGATATAATCCATGGATGCTTTGGCCTATTGCATTAAGACAAACAAGAATGCTGATTTATTCCTCATTCCTTGGAATTATGTGATGGATACTTCAACACCCTCTTTTTTCTATGACCTGTATACTAGTGTTATTACCATCCTATAGTCCAATTTCATCTAACTTCCAAATTTTGTAAGGTCTATAGTGGTTAGCTTCAAAAATGTTCTCCAAGTTATAAAATTCATCTAAAATGGAAGGCCTTAGATAAAATGCTCTATATCTATTCAATCCTTATACTAATCTAATGTACAATTTTGGGTGCCTCTTCTTAAAGCCATCTTAAACTTGCTGAGTATTCCATCCTTGAAAGGGTTGGGCCTGTTTTCATATATGTGGGCCATATATGATTTGAGTTATATAATTTCAAGTCCAAGACTAAGTTCTACCATATCCTTGCACCATTTAACAACTTGGAGTTCTTCCTCATCTACCAAAATGGTTGGTGGGACCTTTTTTGGGGTAGTTTTAATACCCAACAACCAATAATTGAGTGTGGCTACAGGGATTCCACACTTTTTTTGCCATAGCTTGAGTGGAGTACTTAATAATGGAGTAGCATGTTCTATTTTAGTTATAATCCACTGAGTTTGGATGAATACCTTTTTAGTTAATGAAGGACCTATTGTCATGTGTGTATTAGTTTCAAGCTATTCGTGTGAATTTGTAGCTTGTTCACCTTCTGAATTTGCACTATTCACTCTTTTTCCTCTTTTTGTATTGAGCCTTGTCTTATGATTTTTTATTTTTATCTTAAAATTTGATATTTTGTTTGCATCATAAAATATGGAAAAGTTAATAATATGTATTATAAAATGATAAAATAATAACATAATACTATGTATATAATATTGCATCTACTCTTCCCCTTCAATAATAATGTAAATGCAAATTGGTGTGATACAATGTAGGTATGATATTATGTAAATCCAAACTAGTTACATGTGATTTAACTCAGGTATGGTTTCATTCAATGTCAAAAATAATGTTCAATGTAGGGTGGTGAGGTGTTATTTTTTACCACTTCGAACATAGTGCATGCATAAGATGGATTGAGTGTTATTAACTAAAGTTTAAATATCCCACATTTGGCTCTCACTAATATATTTTTTAAGATTTTAATTATCAGAAAGAGTTATATGAAGAAGAGTTTTGTGTGTGTGTGTGTGTGTGTGTGTGTGTGTGTGTGTGTGTGTGTGTGTGTGTGTGTGTGTGTGTGTGTGTGTGTGTGTGTGTGTGTGTGTGTACTAGATACATACATACATACATACATACATGATGCATAGTTAGATTCATTCAAGTGATGTGATTCACATGTTAATTATTTTGATATGGTCTCTACAAAATTCAAATTGGTGTTTAGATTGGAGACCTTTAATTCATTTTTTATATTGTTTTGACATTGTCTCTAGTTAAATGGCTTGGTGGATTTTAATTTTAATATTGAGCTCAACAAACTACAAATCCATGATCCTATACACTTTGATTTTGTAAAAAAAAATATTACCTTTTAAAATTATAAATCATTTAATAAAATATAGGGTCACCAAAAAAGGTATGAATAAATAATTGATTCAAGCTTATAAAAATTGAGAGAAAAGAGGAGAGAGAGAGAACAAAAAGAGAAAATTGAGAGAAACAGAGAGAAGGACAAAAAAAATTATATATTATTTAGGATGGTATTTTAGTGGCATCATTGAATTTCTTTCATTATACTATTTGATCTTAAAAAGGGTGGTCTAATATTATAATATTACTTGTATCGATGTACAAAATTGAATTTAAGGCCTCCAAGCTAAACATCAATGAGAAACAATGTATACATGATACATAAAATTGGATGAAAAGGCTATAAATTATTGAATTATGTTTATTGTTTGCTTAACTACTATTGGTGTAGTTGATAAAATGCCTAGTAATTTTTTTTAGAAAAAGTGTTGTGGGAATAAGAACACATAAGGATTATTTATATAGGCAACTTGAAATTCAAATTTGAAAACCCTTATGATCTACCCATTAGTTCATTTAATTTTGTTTGGATTGATTTTTTATTTTTTCAATTATTTTAAAAATGCATTAAAGAATTTGATGAGCCTTATGTCTATTTTTAATTATGCAGGTACATTTATTGGAGCAAAGAGCAAAGATGTTTCAAGTCAATGGTTTAAACTTTTAAAATTAAAAATAAAGACAAAGTGAATGTATACTTGCACAAGTTGTTTTGAAAGTTTGCACATGTTGAAGTATTAAATTGATAGGATTTTGAATTTTGATAGTAAGTGAAATGACATATTGTATTTGGAAAATAATATAAAAATCTATATTATCGAACTCAATATTTGCATTTATTCTTAAATTTTTTAAATTGAGATATTAGTAATTGAATATTATGTATTAACACAACAGTATACTATCTAATGTATAAATTTAAGAGTTCATATAAATTAGGGTAGAATATCAATGCTCAACTATTAGGTATAAATATATTTATAATTAATGAAAATTTTATCTATTTCTAGTAAAAAAAATGTGTTCAAGATTTGGGCCCTATATCCCCAAATACCCTCTTAACTATTTGAGCCCGTTAAACTATTGGATCCTCTCCCTTAACTTTAATAATTCCAACACTTCAATCCTATTCATATAATGATAACACCAAAAAATGTACGTAAGGGTGGTGTTTTTTGGACAATTAGGGATGATCCATTTGACAGGGTTTTTGAATAATCGAGGGTAGAAATAGTGGCCAGGATACAAAAATGAATGGCAGTGGCAGATTGTAGGTGGGGAGAGAGGGTGGTGGTAGAGGGGAGGTAGGGAAAATTTTGGGTGGTGGAAGAGGAGGAGGAATGATGGGTGGGTAGAGAGGTGGCAGAGGTGAGAGTAGAGGAGTGGCAATGAAGAATGGGGAGAAACAATGGAGGTGAAGTGCAGGCTGTGGGAAGGGATGAAGGTGTGGTAGAGTAGGTGAAGAGGATGGCGGTGAAGGGAGAAGGAACAAGGGATGGGGAGGGGAGATGGTGGGGATTTTAGCACATTCACTTTTAAATACTATTAAAATCACCTAGAAAGATATGAGGTGAATCGAATGAAGAAGTTAAAAGTTGTGGCATAGGGTCCTTACAAACACAAGAGCATAATGTCATTAACTTAAATTTGATTTTTGGTTTGGGGAGTGAAGTATATGACATCTAATCTTCACATTCCCTTTAACACACAACATATTTGCAAAGTACACCCAACTCAACATGTCTTGATTTTGACTTCCAACTCAACATGTTAAATATAAATGTATAGACTTCATTATTTTCAATTAAAAAAGTTGTTAACATATTTGTAAATACTTATAACTATTTTTTTTAAATTATATTTAATTTATCTTTTAAATTAAGTTGTGTGAAAAGAAGGGGAGAAAAATAAATAAAACGAGAGGGAAAAATATTTTATTATTTTAATTTATATGTAATTATGTTAAGAGGCATAATTTACATATGTAATAATTTAGAGAAGATTTTAATATTATTCTTATGAAAGGAAAAATCTTGATCAATATTATTTTAACATATTTAATTTTGAATATAAATAAAATCACACATGAGATAAGAAAAACAAAAACAAAAAAGTACACTATAATTTTATAAATTAACATTTTAAATTTAATTAAATAAAATAATATAATAAATAAATAATTACTTCTCAATTTTAATTATATATTTAATAGTTTCAATTTTTTTATTGACTTGATTTAATTTTAATAATAATTTATTTATATATATATATATATATAATTAAATTAAATAAATAAATTATTATTAAAATTAAAGCAAGTCAATAAAAAAATTGAAACTAATTTATTTATTTTATTTAATTTATTAGTTTCAATTTTTTTATTGACTTGCTTTAATTTTAATAATAATTTATTTATTTAATTTAATATATATATAAATAAATTATTATTAAAATTAAAGCAAGTCAATAAAAAAATTGAAACTATTAAATTATAACATTGAAATTATTGAAAAATGAGCAAATATTTTCATTTTTTAATAAATTATTATGATTTCCAGGTGATGGCTCTTACGTCGTCTCTCTTAATATATCAATGTCTCTATTAAACTCTCCATAGATTTATTTTGATTTTAATATTTCAATGTGTGCTAATTCATTTCTATTTGAATAATCATGTTGACTGCAAAATTGAATTCTCCAAAGCTTTGCCAACAAATTTATTTCTATTTGAATAATCATATTCATATTCAGAGCCACTGAATAATCATTATCATAGCCACTAAATAATCACTCGCTTATATATATATATATAATATTAAAAAATTATTAATATATCCTCTCATCGCAAAAGCCTTAAGTGAAAAAGTATCCTCTTGATGAATAAAAAAGAGAAGATGAACAATTGTGCTATATACATTGTTGGATGGTGTGCCACTCTACACTTGCTATATATAGGTATGAATGGTTATTGGAAAACAACCGCGAGTGATTATTTAGTGACTATGAATATGATTATTCAGTGGATATATATATATATATATATATATATATATATATATATATATATATATATATATATATATATATATATATATATATATACATATATATATATATATATTCCACTGAATAATCATATTCATAGTCACTAAATAATCACTCCCTTCCAATAACCATTCATACCTATATATAGCAAGTGTAGAGTGGCACACCATCCAACAATGTATATAGCACAAGTGTTCATCTTCTCTTTTTTATTCATCAAGAGGATACTTTTTCACTTAAGGCTTTTGCGATGAGAGGATATATTAATAATTTTTTAATATATATATATATATATATATAAGCGAGTGATTATTTAGTGGCTATGAATATGATTATTTAGTGTGTATATATATATATATATATATATATATATATATATATATATATATACGCTTTGAAATCTTTTTAATTAATTGGTTAATAAGTAATGATGAATGGTTTTTTAAAATATTGAGTTGGTTGATTTTATATATAAGAGAGTTATTAACTTTTTAGATGTGTTTTTTATTAGAAATGTATGGTAATGAATAAGGATTGAAGATATAAGTATGGTTAGGGATATAATTCATTGTTGGTTTGGATATTTTGGTTATAAAAATGTTTGTGATTTTGGGTTTGTTTAAAAAAAATTGTTATTCCAAAAGTTAGTCAATGAGATGTAGAAGGGTTGGTAAAGTGGGTTGGTTATGTCTAGCCTATCCAAGTTTGAATCTTACAAGGTATTTATAGACTGGATGTGGTCGTTTGAGTTTACTCAGTTGTTTCAAAGCGATCAAGTGATAGTCATTTATATTGATTTAATAGTTTTCGGAGATTGGGCCTTCGGTTTGTGCCTCAGAACTAGTTTATAGTTATGGTCAAAAGCAAATATCAATTAAAAAAGATTGAAGACGTAAGTGAAAAATGTACTTCGAAAATATTTCTAAGAATCTTTTATATACATTTATCTAAGATATGTATGTTGGTAAAATACTTCTAATTTGAAAAAAAATGATAATTCAATCTACTTTTTCAAATTAAAAAAAACTAAAGCCATTTTTCATGAAACAAGATCCTACCCCTCACAAATCAATCATTTTAAATGTATTAATATGATCGGATTTGATTGAAATTATACAAATTTTATAATTTTTTTACAATAATATACTAGATGGACACATAAATATAAAATTACAATATTCATTTTGAAAAAAATAAAAATATTGAATTACTTTTCTCAATTACTATAAACATGTTAGTGAGACTAAATATACTCCAAAAATATAATAAAAATGAAGCTAACCTATCATGACTCTGATACTATGTAAAAAAAGTGGACATAATCTAGGATGTAAGATCAATAACAAATTGATATGAAAACATAATATCTATATTCATTACTTGACAAACATTATAAGCATCCTTCATTGTCTCACATAGCTCTTCCTGCTGATATGAGAGGAGAAGAGGCCTTATTTTATATAAATAAAAGCCCTCATAAATGTTTTTGGTTGGCTTACAATTTTTAATGAGAATGGTTCGTGAATCCCATATACAAAAAGCATGTGGTTGTGCAACTTAAACTTTCTAAAAGTTTAAGTTGCATATTCCAAATCAATTTATCTATAAAATAGAAAATTAAAAAATTTATACAAATCATTTATTAACTTAAGCAAAACTAAATTATAAGGTATAATTAAAGACTTAAACTAACATTCTTATGTGTGAAAATTATTCAACATGAATGTAAAATCTATTCCCAAATACCTTTAGTTAATTATAATCTGAAAAACTCTTTTAAATATTTTTTCCCTCTCGACTTCAAATGTATTAAAATTTTACATAAAAAATATTTAACATTAAAAATGTATCAAGATTTAACATCATAAAATCATTCAAATTTTATGTTAATTCATTAGGATTTGTGAATCATATATCTTATATAAAAATTGAAGCTCTTGCATCAAAATTTTCATCAAATTGTACTCTAATTTTTTCTTATTTTTTAAAGATGCTTCATATACCTAAAAATAATTAATATTTATAAAGAGACCTATTCTCTTATGCATCAATTAGAATACATATTTAAAAGTCTAAGGATTCAAAATAAAACCATCTCACATATAAGTTAGTATTTTTTTCTTATTTTTATTTGTAATTAAAAATTTATTTGATAAATTATATATTTATTAAATTAATTATATTAAAGGTGTTTTTACAATAGTATCTAGAAGAGATGGTTGGGAGTTGTAATAATATGAGAATGTTAGTATTTAATTATTTGAAAGTTAATATTATAAAATAAAGAATAAAACAATTTAATTACACTGATAGGTATTTCCTACATTGACATCCAGGAGAAGGTGAAAGGGTATAATGACATGAGTAGGTTGGGAATTATTAATTGGAAGCCGACATAATAATAATAATAATAATAATAATAATAATAATAAATAATAATAATAATAATAATAATAATAATAATAATAATAACAACATGAGGAGGTGTGAAAGAGTTTAATTAATAATTAATTAAAAGCCAAATTTTTAGGTATTGTGAACCGACCATTTAAAAAATGAAATTAATATATATCATTCACCAATTTAAACAAAAAAATATCATAACATAAGGTAGAGCAGAGCACAACAGAGAAGAGTGAAAAATTTTTACAATTTTTTAATTCAAATTTTTGGTATTTCTTATATGTATATAGGAGTCATATTTGCAAATGTGAATCATATATGTATGTTTCGTGTCCTCAGGCTTCATCTATAGTTTGCACCTTAATTTTTCCTCTGCCTCTCCACATCCCTTCCTCCTGTTTGCACTGCCTATTTCATTTTTGCTTGTCGCACATATTAATTATCATATTATGTATATTATCATATCATATATATTAATAATCATAACAATGAAATTATAAAAATAAATTATCATAAAAAATATTCTAAGATCACAATAAATAAATAAATAATATACAAATAATCATAATTAATTTATGAATAATATGTAAATTTTTTTCATTATATTTATAAATAATTAGAGAATCATAACTGATTTATAGATAATATATAGATTTTACCACATCATATTTATAAATAATCATATCATACCAATAAATTGTAAAAAAAATTATCATAAAAAAATAACCACACTATAAAAAATATCATCACATAATAATTAATAAATAAATAATATATAGAGAACCATAACTAATTTATAGGTACAATGAAATTGTAAAAATAACTAATTTATAGATAATTAACCATGAAATTTTAAAAATAAATCATCATAAAAATATTACCACATTATAATAAATAAATAGATAATATACATAATCAATATTTATTTATAGGTAATATATAGATTTTACCACATTATATTTATAAATAATAATATCATAACAATGAACTTGTAAAAATAATTAATTTATAAATAATATCTATAAATTTTATCACATCATATTTATATATAGTCGTAAGTATGAAATTGTAAAAATAATTAATTTATAGGTAATATATGGATTTTACTAAATTATATTTAGAAATAATCATATCATAACAATGAATTATAAAAATAAATTATCATAAAAAATATTACCACATCATAATAAATAAATGGATAATATACAAATACACATCATGTTACATCCCAATTCTAGGATTTGACATATAAAATTTGTCAAATTCAGTCGTATGGTCATATGCATGTATATGGTGGAATGCTTATTCTTTAATTTTGTATACAATGAAAAATGTAGTATTTTCAATTCTTATTCATCATCGTACTTGTCAAAAACTTCATAGAGTAATGATAGTACTGACAGTTATACTTATCAGGAGCTATGCAGAGTAGTGATAGTATTAACATATATACATCATTCTTACCAAGTTCCCCTCATTACTTTTCTTTGGAATGAGAAAAATACTCTCTAGGTTAAGAGAGATGTACAATGGAGTTGGAAGATTTTTTAGAACTCTCTTTGGTCATTTATTTTAGCTTGTATGATGATTTTATGTGCTCTTAGAAAGTTAGTAAATTTTTTACTGAGATATGTGGGACCCTTCAAGGTAATAAAAGTGGTTAATCCTATGGTATATAGGCTTATCTATATGATTCTATATCTTGTGGTGGTCATGACAGAATTAATCAAAATAAGTATTACTCATAAATCATATTTGCTTAAGAGGAAGATATCATTAAGTAGGGTCTTATGGGATCAATACTCTAGAAATAGTACAACTTGAGGGAACTACAATGAGTTCTACAAGTAATTTCTCATTTATTTGCTTAATTAGTTATTGTATATCATGTTATTGCTTTGCTAAATATTTTTTTAACTTAGAACTTATGTTTGAATAAGAGTCATCGGGGATGATGACTAGATTTAGGGGGAAGAATGTTACAGTCTGATTCCTTGCCAGACAAACTTTCTATATTATCTGAGGATATCTATAGCTAAAAAATTTATATTTGATTATATTTTTTTCTAAGTTTGAGATTCATGCTATTATGGGATAGTATAATATTGCTTAGTTAGATGATGACACATAATTAATTACTATGAATTAGATTAATATATATGTTTACATTTTGAGCATATTAATATATTATTTCGGTTATAGTATTGCTATATATTTATCATGTGATATGATCTAATTATCTATGTGTTGTGAGGTAGATGCAAGAAAATTCATCCCTTGAGCATGCTGAAGAAAGAGCATCATCAGAAAGGGTGATGCAAATAGAGACATTGAAGATCTACAAAGAGCTAATGAAACTCTGCACACACATACAAAGTAGTTAATCATGGTAAAAATATATTTAATTATTTATGGTATATTTTATACTTATTTAGAGTGTTGTTTCTATGATTTACCAGAGTAGGTAAAATATATAAGTAAAATTCCTTTGCATGTTTAGTATGTTTTATCATTAATAATGGTAGGAGCAATTTTAGAAAAGGTAAATCTAAAATATGAATTATTTACGACTTTTAATATTTATCATTTAGATTGCTTAGATATAATTAAATGATAATTTTAATTAATTAAAAATATGAAATTGGATATTTTATATTAAAATATATATTAAAAAATAATTATCTTTCAAAAAAAAGAAAAAAATAGAAAATATAAAAAAATTAATTAAAATGACAAAAAAAAATTAAAGCAAAATTATTTACATGGAAAATAATGTTAAAGCCATACAAATAAAAATAAATACAAAAAATAAAAAAATATTAAATCATAGAGGAGTCTTTTAAAAGAGAGGACTACACCTCATTATGGGGTAGAAGATCTTGAAACTGGAAGGAGGGGAAAAAAATTGAAGATACAAATAAAGAAAAGGCGTTAGTACAAGGAGATAGAAGGAATGTGGAAGGAGGTTTCCTGTCCAACCTATTAGGTAAGTAATGTTTTAAATACAAATATTGGCTTATGGGTAAAAATAGTTGTTCTGAAAATGAATACTGGTCCATTGGTTTATTTACCATAACTAGAAGATGATATGTCTGGGTAATTTGGTAAGATTATTCCTTTATGGCATTTCATAGTGCAAATGAGATACATGCTTGATACAATTATATTTATTTAAAATGAGATTGATGGGGTTGCATAACATAGATATTGAATATATATTTTAATGTTTATATTAATTTTGGTGTATTTAAATCACTGAGTTAGGTGTTGGTATGCTAAACCACCTTATTTATGGTTATTTCCCCTTAACCTATGTGAAAATATTTATAGGGGAAAGCCATCATAAATAGTAAGAAGTTTTGAAAAATAGGAATAGGCATCGATATACATGTCTATCTTAGTCGAGCAATATGGGGTGTAATCATGGCATTAATTCAGAGTCCTTTGGAATAATATTTGAATACTCAGTGTTATCTAGAGTTTCAACATTTGTCAGTAGAAACCTAGGTGGGTGACATCAATGCCTAGCAAAGTCACCATAATAATTTGTCGAGTCCTTGATTCAACAAATGAAGTCACTGGAAATGGATTTGGAAGACAAGACCTCACTGCACTTTTTCCTTGGGTTACCATATTTTTCTTTGTCCATTAACTGTTTAAGTCATTGAATTAATCATAGGGATCGCTAAAAAATACTCATAGTATGCTATAATTGAATAAGTCACTGTAATTATAGAATTAATTTTGATAATCAAAAGAAAAGACAAAAAAATAAATTAGAGGCATTGCTAGACTAAGGGTAAAGAGTACTACAGTGATTTGCATTTTACATATGATAGATGATTATTAATATCCTCATGAATCATTGGGTTTGTGAATACCAATGACTCATTGGCTTTAATCTATAATATACTTATCATCTTAACTACTAAGTCATAACATATTATTAACCTAAAAATTAAGTTGATGCATATTTCCATATAACAACCATACACATCATGTAAATACAAGTGTATGCAGTAATTGATACTAAAATACATTGATTAATTATAATTTTAAACACATCAAAATACATTAATAGTGAGTATGCAATAATTGATACTAAAATACATTGATTAATTTTGATAATTGATACATTGAAATACAAAGATTATAGGTACAACTAGATCACCTAAATAAGGATTTCATTTGATTCTTAAAATTTATAAACCTGTTAGTGCTATCATGTTAGTATATGTAACACTGGAGCATAAATATATTGGTTAATAGATATAAATTCATGCCTAAGCTAGCAGTTTTAACCTTTATTTACAATATATATGAATTGATTTATAAGTATGACTAAATATTTAGTTTTGTTGAGGGTAAAGGTCATTCTCTAAATGCCTATGCATGAAGTCAGGTGAGGAATAATGCTACATTATATTTTTTCCCTTGTATTACAAGCAAGGATGGATGGGACCGAGTACTTAGATTGGAAATAAAATGGTAAATGTATGAAGGAATTTTTTTTTCTTCTTTAATGCAAGATCAAACATTAGGTGGAACTATATTTTATCTCAAATTTTCATAGTATGATTTGAACCTGAGTTGCATTTATTAGCCTGAATGTACTCAAAGATTTAATTATGGACATCATGTAAGCCTGATGGTTGGTTAAGTGTTATAGACGACCAAGTAATTGATAGTGAATCATAAAAAGAATATTGATATCATTTAATTGTTTCCTCTTACATTGTTGAGCATGTATAAGGAAAACACTCCCACTTGATGATTTAGGTGTTATTGGGAGAGTATAACATTTAAGATTTGGTCATCAAAATCGAGGGATGTGAAACTGTACCAAGTCCTAAGTTCCTAACCTAAAATTTAATGATAGATGCATATTTATAACTTGACATGGGTTCTCATTATCTAGAGATAAGTATTTGATTTGAGATCCTCGAATGGCTTTATAAATGCCTTTGGGGAGTTCTTGTTTTAAAGTATAAATGAATAGTGGTTCAATATATACATAACATTAGAATAGCTATTTTCAATGCGTAATACTTGTACATAGGGTTTGTACTTATAAAATATAGTTGTGTAAGTCTTTAAGTTCTCATAAAATAGAAACTATAACCTTTGGAATAGTCTTATAGAAAATAATATGAAATGTATAAATGAATGTCATAATGGGTTAATGTGATTTCTATTTCTCTACAAGTGATTAATTGACTATTTATTATATGTATTCTTCATTGAATACTTGAGTGCAAAACATGTTATGAGATTGCTAATATATATAAACTCTTGGTTATATATAGGATATAATGATGCATCGTGATGCATATTTAGTTAAATTACTTTGAATTCTAGTTGTAGTGTAAACACATCAGGTGGTATAACCTTATACTTGCTTGCTTGTTATTATCTATATAGAGTGTTGGATTCTTGAAAACATATGTTTGTCTATGTGTATTTATGTAGTTGGAAACCAATGATAGTATGTGATATCATAGGGTACTACCATATAAAAATATGTTGTACCTAGATGGTACATACTATAATTATTTGTTAGGACTTACATATATATTTGATTGATTTACTGTATACATGTTGGTTATTACTGTGAATAGTGTATTTTGTAATAGTTGGTATGACTTGTGTGTGTGCATGAAATATATGAGAGTTTAATAAATTCTATGATGGTATGTTATTATGTTCCATGGGACTGTGACTTATTTCACTATATTTAGTTACTTGTATAGATGCTTATGCTTCCATGTTTTTAAGACTACTTTATATGACTATTTAAAAAAAAAAATGGTACTGTGTATTAGAATACAAGACTATGGTAATATGAGTTATCATGAGGTGTAGTATGTTAAAAACTAATTGTGGTAGATAAAATATATAGTTAAATGTGTATTTAACCAGATGGTATAAATTGTAATCATTATTTCTAGTATGGGATAGAAATTAATATAAGATTCATTCATGCATTTGACATAATAAATGTATGCTTTGGTTACTATTATGTATAGCAAATTATGTGATGTATTTTATAAGTAGGATGTAAAATGAATCTTATGGTTGAATTGTATTTGACCAATCTACATTGATGATATAGAGTAAGGAGTGATATGGACTTCACCGACTTACTAGTCTCATAATGATAGATGAAGGCAGTCTGATCAAGTGGTATGTATGAATTTGATTTATCTAGATTGTTATTATTTATTATTTATAAAAATTTCACCTAAAGTATGTTTAGTGATAAATTATCATTTCATGAGTGTGATTCACAAGTTTGTGTGATATCTTGCAATAGAACATATTTCTATGATACACTGCATGTTTAGTTTAGAATCATACAACACACGGGTACTTGTTTGTCTCTCTGGATCCATGGGTTGTCACTATCTACTCATCTATGAAGGGAGGGATATTTTTTGATGAGATTAGTGTGGGGTATCATTAGTCCACGGTTGGTGTGAAAAAAGTGCTCAGATGATGCTCTCCCTCCCCAAAATAGTACTAATTAAGATGACACTTGAGATTTCCATAGATACTTAAAGTTAAAGAACTGTGCTCTGAAGAATCCATGTATCTTATTTTTACATTATACTACACTATGATTATTATTTCAAATTGTCATGAAGAGTTATAATTATTGATTTTTTCACATTGACAGTGGTAACTGTACATTTGTTTCAATTGTGGTTGAGTTGTTATGATTACTTTCTATAATCACACTTGTGATGTGTACTCTCATGTTATTAGAGGTCAGTGATGAGTGATGTATCATGCTTCTAGCTATTATCATGCCTATATTCATTATGGTCTCTATATATTCTCATGGTGTAATCTATTTTTTGTATATGTGTTTATTAATAAAAAATCCTCACATATCTCTAGTTGGATCTTAGCGAGGTTGTTATATGTGGTATCAGAGTTGTGGCTTAAACTCTAGGACCTAATGAGTTCATTAGCATTTTCATATCTTTTTTTTCACTAGTGTGAACCTAGTGACATGAAGTATTACATTGATAATTTAGATTTGTGGTGCCTTAGTGTGAAACCTTGAACACTATGATTGGAGTTTTGAGATTTGATATATTCTCCTATATGGATTGGTAACTTTTATGAGTGTGTGACATTCATGAAATGTGTGTGGAACTCTAGTAACCTCATATAATTGTTATAGGCTTGGTTTATAGAATGTCCTAATGGTGATGAGACCTGGGTAGATGAGTATATAACATAGTTCATTAGTTATGAACAAAAGATTTCTACCATGGTTTGATCCCTTATATTGAACACCTTGAGTGTGATTACATCATTCTTGGTAATCAAGTTGCTTTCACCCTTTTTGTTTTGTTTTTTGAGTGTGAATAAGTATGAGATGCTTATCACTTTATATATATATATATATATATATATATATATATATATATATATATATATATATTATATATTTGAGATTTAATTTTTGTTCCTTATTTTCACTAATGCTAGGAATGAAAATTTTTATAAGACCAATTTTAGTTTTAGTATCACCTAGTACAGTGGGAATTTTATTACGGTATAGTGTTTTTGTTTTGTTTGAAAGTCCCTATGTGTTGGGAGTTTGTTTTGGTTGGAACCCTTAAGTTATGTGGATTAGGAAGGAGTGTCATCTCCCTTAGTTATCTTAGAGATGAGTTTGTATTATCTCATTCTCCTTGGACATTATTATGATGCTACTAAAGGAAATCTTATTTTCATGTTGTTGATTTTAGTGTTCTCTTAAATGAGAACTTGTTTTGAATGTTGTATGACCATGCCCCCTTGAAGTTGATGTGAGAATGTTTTCTACTCTTGTTGAGAGAGAATTTGTTAGATTGAATGGATTGATACATCCTTGTGATCAACATTTTATTTTTCCCAATTGTGGAAATAGATTGTGAAATTATTCTTATAGACTTGGTAAGTAGATAATGATTTGGAAACCTTAAGTTGTGGTGTTGTCCTTTTACCCTGTGAGGGTATGTAAGAGTTTTTAAATATTATAGATCTCTACTTTTTACTTATGACTCTTTAGATTCACTACTTTATCTAATTTGTGATTTTAAGACCATGTGGGGTGGAAAATATTGAATTATATACTAAATTTTATATCAAGGATTATAATTAGTATGATATTAATTACCCTTGATTTGATTGATATTGTTCTCTTTTGCTTAAAACATGTTGTTTTGGAAGAGTTATCTTATAATTGTCACCAAAAGTGAGTAGGGTATAGGATGTGTGGAACATCTTGTCAATCTAGGGGCTGAGATAAACTTTTAAGTTGTTACATTCTAGTCCAGCAAACAGGGAGATATTGTCTCACTTGTTCCTTTATAAGGTTGGAAGGATGGTGTAATCCTTGGCCTTTGTACATTATGATAATTTTGATATTATTTCTTTTTAAAAATGAATATAAAAGAATAGGTTAAGTTATGAAATATGAAACCAGTTATGTTTAGCTAGCAATAAATCAATACAATTACAGATTGATTGTATGATTTATTTTGTATGAATGATGATACATCTAAAATTATCTAGCATCTATGAATGCTATCTATGGTCTAATGGTATAGAGTTATGTTTTCATTGAAACATTGTGCACTTTTTGGAGACCATTAGTTTGTAGAGACCTAAGGGAATAATGGTAAATTAGGAACATGAATTCTAAGTGATAAGATGGTATCATACTTAGCCTCACATTGACTCAGTTATTACTAAGTTGGATATGATAGATGGACTTGTCGAATCCAAAATTTGATAGGCAAAACTTATCAAATTCAGTCATATGGCCATATGCATGTGTACAATGGACTATTTAATCCTTAATTTTGTATACAATAGAAATGTAGTATTTTTAGATCCTATTCATCATCATACTTGCCAAGAGTTCTATGGAGTAATGACATTATTGACATGTTATACTTATCAGGAGCTACATGGAGTAGTGATAGTATTAGCATATACACATCATTCTTACCAGGTTCCCCTAATTACTTTTCTCTAGAATGAGAAAAACACTCTATAAGTTAAGAGAGATGTATAGAGGATTTGGAAGATTTTTGTGGAACTCTCCTTTGTCATTTATTTTGATTTTTATGATGATATTATGTTCTCTTAGAAAGTTAGTAAAAATTTCTACTAAGATATGTGGGACCCTTCAAGGTAACAAAAGTGATCAGTCTTATGGTATATAGGCTTGTATCTATGGTTCTAGACCCCATGATGGTCATGATAGAATCAATCAAATTAAGTATTACTCAAAAACCATGTTTACTTAATAGGGAGATGTCATTGAGCAGGGTCCTATGAGATCAATACTCTAAGAATAATACAACTTGAAGGAACTATGGTGAGTTCTACAGGTAATTTTCCATTTATTTGCTTAATTAGATATTGTATATCATGTTATTACTTTGTTAACTATTATTTTAACTTAGAACTTATTTTTGAATAAGAGTTATTGGAGATGATGACTAGTTTTAGGGGAGAAAGATGTTAAATCCTGATTCCTCACCAGACAAACTTACTAGATTATCTATAGATATCTATAGTTAACAAATTCAAATTTAATTATATTTCTGACTAAACTTGAGATTTATGCTATTATGAGATAGTATAATGTTTCTTAGTTAGATGATGACACATGATTACTTATTATGAATTAGATTAATGTATGCATTTACATTTTGAGCATATTAATGTATTATTTCAGTTATAGTATTGCTATATATTTATTATGTTGTATGATCAAATTACCTATAGGTTGTGAGGTGGATGTAGGAGAATTCATCCCTTGAACATTTCAGAGGGAGAGCATCATCAAATAAGATGATGTAGATGGAAACATCAAAAGTCTACAGAGAGCTAGCGAAACTCTACACACATACAATAGTTAATCATGGTAGAAATATATTTAATTACTTATGATGTGTTTGACACTTATTTGGAGTGTTATTTCTATGATTTTATAGAGTAGGTAAAATATAGAAGTAAAATTCCTTTGCATGTTTAGTATGTTTTGCCATTAATAATGGTAGGAGCAATTTTAACAAAAGTAAATCTAAAATATGGATTATTTATGAATTTTGGTGTTTGTCATTTAGATTACTTAGATATAATTAAATGTTAATTTGATTTAATTAAAATTATGAAATTGGACATTTCATATTAAAATATTAAAAAAGAGAATTATCTCAAAAAAAGGAAAAACTAGAAAATCTAATTTTTTTTATTAAAATATATATTAAAATGATAAAAATAAAAAAAAGTAAAGTGAAATTGTTTACATGAAAAATAGTGGTAAAGCCATAAAAATAAAAAGAATTAAAAAAAAATTAAATCATAGAGGAATATTTTAAAATAAAGGAGTATGCCTCATTAGGGGTAGAAGATATTGAAATTAGGAGGGTGGGAAAATTGAAGATATAGATATGGAAAAGACATTAGTCCGAGGAGATAAAAGGAATGTGGAAGGAGGTTTTCCACCCAACCTACCAGGTAAGTAATGTTTTATATACCATTATTGGATCATGGGTAAAAATAGTTGTTCTGTAAATGAATACTGGCCCATTCATTTATTTATCATAGCAGGGAGATGATATGTCTAGGTGATTTGGTAAGATTATTCCTTTATGGAGTTTCATATTAAAAATGAGATACACACTTGATACAATCACATGCATTTAAAATGAGATTGTTGGGGTTGTAAAAAATAGATATTGATTATATATTTTAGTGTTTATATTAATTTTTGTGTATTCAAATCACTAAGTTGGGTGTTGGTACGCTAAACCACCTTATCATTGGTTATTTTCCCTTAGCCTATGTGAAAATATTTACAGGGGAAAGTTGTTGTAAACAATAAAAGTTTTGAAAAATAGGAACAGGTGTTGATGTACACATCCATATTAGTCAAGAAATACATGGTGTAATCGTGACATTAATTTAAAGTCCTTTGAAATAATATTTGAATACTTAGATTTATCTAGAGTCTCAACATTTGTTAGTAGAAACCTAGGTGGGTGGCGTCAATGTCCAGCTAAGTCACCATAATAATTTATCGAGTTGTTGATTCACCAAATGGTGTCATTAGAAATAGATTTGGAAGATAAGACCTCATGACACTTTTTCATTAGGTTGCCATATTTTACTTTATCTATTGAATATTTAAGTCATTAAATTACTCATAAGGGTCTTTGCAAATTACTCATAGTATGATGCAATTAAATAAGTCACTATACTTATAGAATTAATTTAGATAATCAAAATAAATGATAAAGAAATAAATTAGAGGTGTCACTAGACTCAGGCTAAAGAGTACTACAGTGATTTTCTTTTTACATAAGCTAGATGATTATTAATATCCTCATGAATCACTAGGTTTGAGAATACTAATGACTCATTGGCTTTAATCTACAATTTACTTAGCATCTTAACTACTAAGTCATCACATATTACTAACCTAAAAATTAAGTCGATGCATATTTCCATATAACAACCATATGCAACATGTAAATACAAGTGTATGCAATAATTGATACTAAAATACATTGATTAATTACAATTTTAAGCACATTAAAATACATTACTAGTGAGTATACAATAATTGATACTGAAATACATTGATTAATATTGATAATTGATACATTGAAATACATTGCTTATAGATACAACTAGATTTCCTAAATAAGGATTTCATTTGATTCTTAAAATTTATAAACCTATTAGTGCTATCGGGTTAGTATATGTAACACTTGAGCATAAATATATTGGTTAATAGATATAAATCCATGCCTAAGCTAGTGGTTTTTACCTTTATTTACAATATATATGATTTGGTTTATAAGTACAACTAAAGATTTAATTTCATTAAGGGTAAAGGTTGTTCTCTGAATGCCTTTGTGTGAAGTCAAGTAAGAACTAACGCTACATTATATTTTTCCCCTTGTACTACAAGCAATGATGGATGGGACCACGAACTTCGATTGGAAATAAAATAGTAAATGTATGAAGGAAAATATTTTTATTCTTTAATGCAAGATCAAACATTAGGTGGAACTATATTTTGCTTTAGATTTCCATAGTACGATTTGAACCTGAGTTACATTTATTAGCCTAATTGTACTTGAAGATTTAATTATGGACATCATGTAAGCCTGATGGTTGGTTAAGTGTTATAGATGACTAAATAGTTGATGATGAATCATAAAAAGACTCTTGATATCATTTAATTGTTTCATCTTACATTGTTGAGCATGTATAAAGAAAACACTCCCACTTGATGATTTAGGAGTTATTGGGAGAGTATTAAATTTAAGATTTGGTCACAAGAATCGAGGGATGTGAAACTGTACTAATTCCTAGGATCCTAACCTAGCATTTAATGATAAATGCATATTTACAACTTGGCATGGGTTCTCACTATCTAGAGATAAGTATCTAATTTGAGATCCTTGAATGGAGTTATAAATGCCTTTAGGGAGCTCTTGTTTTAAAGTATAAATGAATAGTGGTTTAATATATGCGTAACATTGAAATAGCTATTTGTGGTACGTAATACTTGTACAAAGGATTTATACTTATAAAAGACAGTTGAGTAGGTCTTTAAGTTCTCAGAAACTAAAAACTATAACCTTTGGAACAATCTTATAGAAAATAGTACGAAATGTATAAATGAATGTCATAATAAGTTTATGTGATTTCTATTTTTTTACAAGTGATTGATTGATTATTTGTTATATGTATTCTATATTAAATACTTGAGTGCAATACATGTTATGAGATTGTTAAAATGTATAAACATTTGGCTATATCTATGATATAATGGTGTATTGTGATACGTGTTAAGTTACTTTGAATGCTAGTCATAGTTTAAACACAGGGTATATCCGAGTGGTATAACCCCATACTTGCTTTTTATTATCTATATGGATCATTAGATTCTTGAAAAAATATGTTTGGATATGTGTATTTATGTAATTGAAAACTAACAATAATATGGGATATCATAGGGTACTATCATATAAAAGTATGTTGTACCCGAATGGCATATACTATAATTACTTGTTGGGCTTCACATCTACATTTGACTAATTTACTGTATACATGCTGTTATTACTATGAATAACATGTTTTGTAATAGTTGGTAAGACTTATGTGTATGTGTATGCAATTTATGAGAGTTTAATGTTGTGATGGTATGCTATTATGTTTCATAGGAACTGTGACTTGTTTCGTTATACTTGGTTACTTGTATAGATGCTTATGTTTCTATGTTTTTAAGAATACTTTATATGACTATGTTTTTGAAAAATTGGTGGTGTGTCTTAAAATACTAGACTATGGTAATATGAGTTATCATGGGGTGTAGTATGTCAGAAACTAATTATAGTTGAGGAAATATACAGTTGAATGTGTATTTACTTAGGTGGTATAAAATGTAGTCATTATTTCTAGTATGAGATAGAAATTAATGTAAGATTCATTCATGCATTTGAAAAAATAAATGTATGCTTTGGTTACTCCTATGTATACCATATTATGTGATATATTTTCTAAGTAGGATGTAAAATTAATATTGTGGTTGAATTGTATTTGACCAATCTGCATTGCTAATATGGAGTAGGGAGTGAGATTGACTTCACTGGCTTACTAGTCTCACAATGACAGATGAAGGCAGTCCGGTCAAGTGGTGTATATGAATTTGAGTGATCTAGATTGTTATTATTTATTATTTATAAAAATTTAGCCCAAAGTATGTTTAGTGAGACATTATCATTTCATGAGTGTGATTCACATATTTGTGTGATATCTTACAATATAATAGATTTTTATGATACACTACATGTTTAGTTTATAATCATATAATACACATGTACTTGCTTATCCCTCTAGAATCCTATGCCATCACTATCTACTCATTCATGAAGGGAGGGCTATTTTTTGATGGGATTAGTACATGAGATCGTTGGTATGTGGTTAGTATGAAAAAGTACTCGAATGATGCTCTCCCTCCCACAACAGTACTACTTATCAAGATGACACTTGAGATTACCACATATACTTGAGGTTTGAGAACTGTGCTTTGGAGAAGCCATGTATCTTATTTGTACATTATAGTACACTATACTTATAATTGAAAATTGTCATGAAGAATTGTAATTATTGGTTTTTTCACATTGACAGTAGTAACTGTACATTTGTATAGACTGTGGTTGAGTTATGATTACTTTCTATAATCATATTTGTTACATGTACTCTCGTGTTATTAGAGATCGGTGATGAGTGATGTATCATGCTTGTAGCTACTATTATCACACCTTGTATATTTATTATGAACTAATATATATATATTATATATATATATATATATATATATATATATATATATATATATATATATATATATATATATATATCTCACTACATTATATTTATAAATAAATATAACAATGAAATTGTAAAAATAAATTCTTATAAAAAATATTACCACATTATAATAAATTATATATATATATATATATATATATATATATATATATATATATACATATATATATATATATATATATATATAATCATAATTAATTTATAAGTAATATATAAATTTTACAAAATCATATTTATAAATAATCATAACAATAAAATTATATAAATAAATAATATACAAATAATCATAATTAAATTATAAGTAATATATAGATAATTAACAATGAAATTTTAAAAATAAATTATCATAAAAAATATCACCACATTATAATAAATAAATATTATACATATAATAGTTAATATATAATTTGACCACATATATCATAGTAAATAAATATTTTGTTGCTCTACATTTTTCATTTTAAAATTGCATTAAATATTTATATTAAGTGTTTTTAATAAATAATAAATATTTATTTTAGTTTACAAGATAATACGTGTTACTAATATACATATCTTAAATAAATCTATGTAAAATACATCGATAGATATCATTTTCGAGCTATTGACAATTTAATATAATACAAGTACCTCGAAAATAATATCTATCGATATGTTTTACATAAATTTATCTAAAACATATATATTACTATATAAAAAATAATAGTTATTAAATTAATTTAATATTTATCATATAAAAATAAAAAATGAAAACTCTATTATTATAAGCATCACATTTATTTTGCCTCAAAAGTTTATATATATTTTTTATAAGCATCATGAAAACATGATGTAAGCATAATTTATATTAGCCGGTTGGTGAATATAAACTTCCATTTAGTTTTGTTTCTATTAGCTTATGGTAAAATATAATCTTTCTTCTTAGGTAGGTTCTTATTATTTTATTTAAATATATAAATTTTACTTTTAGTTATTTTTTTATTAATTTATATGTAAATATAAATTTTATTTTTAATTTTTTTAATATCTACTAAAGTAAAGTATTATAAATTTCACTCAAAATAATAATTTTTTTTATTATAATCAATCAAACTACTTAAATTAATATATTATTATAATAAATATTAGAATTTTTTATTTAAAAATCTCAAAATATTTTTAATGTGGTGTTACATAATATTCTATTTACTTATTAATGAGTAGATAAATTTTTTTATATAATTTAAAAAATTATATTTTTTAAATTATATTGAGAATTTATTGTCATCGCTTATTATCATTACTTTGACAACTCAACTTTTTATTTATTATTTATTAAAATTTAAAAGCTTTCTATCCAAAAAATAAAATAAAATTGAATTATATGTTATTCATATTTTCTTAAAAATTAATTATTAATTAACATATATAAAAATAATAAATAAAAATTAATAAAAATTCAATTATTTATAATACTACTAGCACATTTTAACATGCATTACATCAAAATGACACGTAACCCTAGAGTGGGTAATAACATGATTGACATTGGGTATTAGAGTGGCAAATTGGTAATAGCATAGTCGCACGCATGGAACAACTTCATTTGGATGTGGAGGTCAAGGAAATTGTTTGTGGGCATACCTAAAAACTATAATGATTCTTCAAGAGGGAATGAACAAATTTTTAATTTTAAAATCCATATGATTGAGAATTATGGTATAAAATATTTCTTTTAATAATTTAGAGTAAATAATTAGTTGTATAACTTATGTGGAATCATATTAACAATTAGATTAATATTTAGTTTTAAGTACAAAGTTTCTTTGATATGTTATTAAAATTTTATAATTATGATACTCTTAAGAAGGTAATTTAAATGTTATGAGATAATATTCTATTTATATCAATATAATAATTATATTCATTTTATATGTGATGAGTATAATAACATTTAATTGGTCATTTAAATAGTAATTAACGTTCCCAACATTATTATACACATTTTTATACTTTTCATTATAAATGTTTGAGCTTTGGGATCTAGCTTATAGCTATAATTTTTTTTTCTACCTTTATGTAAATCTATGCACTCTTTGTTATTTAATCAAACTTTATTTTAGTGCATGATAAATATTTTTTTGATTTTCTCCACTCATGCAAAGATTAATAAGGAAGACATATTCATTGGTTAAGTATTTACAAATATTTCATTACTTGCCTCCATTTCCTAAATGATATTACTTTCACTTAGCGTACAAAGTCACATAAATTATCTTTTCGAAAAATTAACTTACATGCAAAAAAAAATAATAAAGTGGTCATTTTAGATGTTATTCATAATAAATAAATTTTTACTTTACATAAAAATAATTACTTCCACAAAAATTCATCATAAATTTTAAACACCAAATATAAAGATATTTTGTCCATAACATTCAACATTTAACTTTAGAGATAAAAACAACTCACTTAAGATAGTGTAGTATAAATAAATGAATTGCATACAAAAAATATTAAATTTAATAAAATATTATCATTGATTAATCATGTAAATAGTGAAATATACGTATAATGTTTAATTTGGATCAATAATAAATAAGTAGAAAACAACTTAAAACTACGTAAATAATTTACAATTTACTATCTACACATAAATATTATCAACATTGAGAAACTTAATGATATTCTTTGACTAAAACAATTATCACAACTCATTTATGGGTTATGAATAAATATTACCTATGTTAGACAAATTAATTATATGGTTTAGTTATGAAAATTATCATGGAGCCATGATTTACGGACACATGGCCTTTTAAGTATGTCGTGGATCCAAGAAAGGAAATGTGGCCTTTTAAGTACATTTTTAGAAACTAGATTTAATTGATTCAATTATTTACAATCCAATAGAAAATATTAAGAAAATACAATAGTCATTTACAATATTTATTGTTTATGCCACACCATGTGGTTGTTGCAAATGGTCTTTGTCTAGAATCATCTTTATATTTTCATTTATTTCAATTCCCTAATTACAATATAAAAATATTTAAAAATAACGACTAATTACTATGTATTCTTTATTTTTATTGATCTACATATAAATAAAAACTTATTTTTTAGTTTTATTTATATTAACCTACATTTAAATAGAAGGATATTTTTAATTATATTTTTATTGGTCTTTAAAAAATATAAACTTAATTTTTAGTTTAGTATCTATTAGCCTACATGATAATAGAAATATTATTTTTAGCTTTGTTTCTATTGATCTACTGATTAATATAAATTATTATTATTATTTTTTTCTATTTACTTTTTATCCAATAAAAACTTTATTTTTTTAAATTTTTATTTTTATTAGCTTATCAACCAATAAAAACTTTTTTTTAGATTTGTTTATATTGGTTGGAACTTTATATTTATTAGTCTATCATCGAATAAAAAATTTATTTATTTTTTCTATTGACTTACTATCCAATAGATACTTTACTTTTATATTTTTTTCTATTAACTTAACTACCAATAAAAATTTCTTTTTATAAAGATATCATTTTAAAAAAATATGATTATTTGTTCATATCTTTTGAACTAGGAGTCCGATTTCAATTTCGTTTGAACCATTTGAAAAATTATCAAAAGGACTATGCAAATGTTCATAAATTTAGGAGGAGCTAATTCTGTAATGTGAATAGGCAAAGATATGTTTTTTTGGCCATAAAATTTATTTTCACCAAGAGTCTAATTTTAGATACACTTAACTTGTTGGAAAGCTTGAAAAGCTCATTAAAAGGGATACATGGTGGTTTTAAATTTTGGAGGTATGGATGAAAAATTGAAAAAATATTTATTTGTGAGCAAGTTAATAAAAAAGGGGATAGATGTGAAGATGAGATAATATTGAATATTAAACATGATTTTTATATGAAAATCTTATGAAAGAATTATGGGAAAAAATTTAGATGAATAAGAATGAATTGAAAGAGAATTGAAGAGGAAAATAAATTGAAGTTTCTATACAATAGATATTAGTTTAGTTTAGTTAATAAACCATTTAATAAAACATATAAGTGGAAAAACTAATTTAAATCATGTGTTTTATTTGCACCATTAATTATTTTAACTAATAATGATTAATAAATTTATAATGATACATAGCAAATTTAACTCAATTTTAATAAAAAATTTATAATTTCATTTCAAAGGAGAGGTTATATTGCAATAAAAATCTCTATCTAGGGAATATTTTAATAAAAATCTTCACATAAAAGTGGTAATTTTGAAAACAATTATTTTTATTCAGAAATAATTGAATTCAGAATTTAATTATCTCATGAATGTTGAGTGATACATTATTTACTATCTTATAAATACATTGATGTTTTAGATGCCTTATTATGTGGAATGTTACTCTGCATTTTTCTACTATAAATTAATTTTTCTTTTTTTTTTAAGATCTTAATTATTTTAGATAAATAGATGTATTATGAAATTCAATAAAATTAGTAAATTAGTTGTAGCTACAAATAAATTAGTGCTTTATGTTTCAGTTAAATCCTAGTCTTGCACTATATTTTATTGGGATTGTGTGTTTCTAGTCTTGCCACATCATAGTTTGTGAGGATTGCTACTAATTTGGGTTATTTATAAAAATCATGTAAGGTTATTGTTTTCATTAAAAATAGTTACTACCATATCCTTCCCTCTTTTATATTTCTTAATGAATGAATCCAAAACTTGTATCATACAAGGTTAGATTCCTTGAAATATAATAGATTAGATATGATTTAATTAAGTAATTATTTCAATATTTATGCATAACTATCAGTAAGGTTGCAATATAGATTAGGATCTCATAAGAGATATTAAGCTACAAGTTTACTAAATTATTCCAAACATTTTGAGACCTAAATGCTACTCATGCCTTAGTATTGTTAAGATCATCAATCATTTTTTTCCATATTATACATGCATGTAAAAATGCATATTCAAATAAATTTGGCATTAGGAGGAGGGTGTAACAACCATTTAAATTTATAAAAAAAAAAATGAATTCATATACCAGACTCATCAGGTCTAGATATGAGTTTGCAATAACTTTGGCTTAACCTTTAGAATTTCATATAAAACCTAGATATGATAAATGGAAATCCAAATCCTTAACAGTAAATAATTTCTAAAGTTTTATAAAATAGTTAAACCATTAATTATGACCCATTTAGAACCATGGAGTGGTCTATTTTACACATGATCATGACCTTGAGCTACGATTTTGACCTCTACTATTTTTCATGCCTTGTAACATTCTAAATCACTTCATAAACAAATAATGATCACAATTCTAGCTTTGATTCATTAAAGTGATGGACATAAATTTTAGATTTACTTATCTTTTTAATTTTTTATAATTTTCTATAATACCTTAATAGGAATAGAATGTACAAGTTAGTTAGCCTAGAAAAAACTCTTGAGGAGTTGAAAAAACATATCCCACATGATTGAAATCAAAGTTCTATATAGTTCTAGTGCTTGTGAGTGAATCCAAACACAATGAGAAAAAAAATATTATACACTTTACTTTAGATAATAAAAAACATATGTATATGCTTAAATATGACCTATTCTTAGTATAAGATGTGATGACATAAGACTTGGAATGATGTTGATGCAATGTAAGCTTAATGTGAAAAATTTATAGATAAATGTGCAAGACTCTTGATAAAACTTGATGATTATACATGAAAGAATTAGATATTAAGATTTTATATGTTTGATATTTGATTTTAAGATCATAAATGAATATGAATATATTTATATATATTGTAGATAGGTCAACCCTTAAAAAGAGTGATAAATGACAATCAAGGCATGGGGAATCATTCCAAGGATAAAAGACCTCCAAAAGGATGAGGGTCAGAATCGATGCACTATGAATTTTGACATGAAGGGGAAAAAGACTCAAAATAGAGATTGAGTTAAAAAGAGGCTGATTGATTGGGATCATCGTGTTGAAAACTAACATATATGAGGTTTTTATAAGGAAATATATATGAATCAAGTCCAAGAAAAGTCTAATGTGGGATGAAGGTATCTGAAAATAGAAAAATGTACACAAATGGTCCAAGTGTAATGATCTAAAAAAAATATACAATTGAAAAAGGGTCTTATACCAAAATAAGGTGTCTACATATTATCCCACTTTGATGTGCTTGTTTGTGAATGTATGCATATGCCAACGTAAAATAAAATTTAATCATGTACATAAAAAATCTTTGAGGGTTGGAAGTATGAAGGATGAGTATTATTGAGACAGGGTCACTCATGTCCCAGTGTTGGTAAATTTGGTGTACTACCTACAAAAAATCACAAATGTATGGAACAAGTTAATGTCTCAATAAATAAATGCAAATATATAAAAATGAAATAAAAAGTGGAAAATGAGCATTGGAATGAATACATGTGGTGGTATGTGAACTATTTTTTCACTCGTATGATACTCTCTATGCTAAAAATGAAAAGTGAAAATCAAAATTTTAGGGGCAACCATGGGGGAAAAAATGTCACTTCTTGATTATAGAAGTAGACAACTAGAAACTATTGGTCTCTTGGAAAATATTTGTATGATAGTTAAATTATCATTTTGAATATTTGCAGATAGAAATATGTAGATGTAATCCCCATTTTGAGGTGATGGTTTGGTACATGTTCATATAAATCACTCATCTCAAAATAAATAGTCATGTGCATCATGTGTTATCATAGAAAAAATATATCCAAATCTATTTAAATCATTGAAAATACATTTGTAAATGTATGTAGTTATAGAAAAATATTATCATCTAAATATTAATATGAAATTAAACCTTTTTTAAGGATGTGATAATGATTTACTTATTTTGTGATTAATCTGATCTAAATAAGATAAAACTATGAATATTTGGATTTTGTAAAATAGGACATTAATAATACAATTCCTAATATAAAAGGGTAGATTGATATTACACTTACCATTTTTAGAATTGACAAAGGAAAGGATGAGAGATTCACTTAGCATAATTTTAGACACCTAAATTCTGCCATATTAGTGTCATAATTAACTTTGATTATACTTGACATACTAACTCAATCACCATCCCAAATTCAAATTTACCTCTAACATCACTTCCCTCCACTTTTTTAATATTTGATTAATCAATATTAATTAATTAATCATGCACACATAATTATTTAAAACTAATTAAAATTAAGAATTTCAACCTCATCTAGACATCTTCCACACTTCTCTTAATTAAATGTTGAGTCATCTAACCATCTCCTTAACTTCCTTAACCAATTATTGAGTCACTATTAAAAATCTCAACTATATTGGTGAGTCACTCAACTATCTTAAATCATTCCTAAAATATTTTAAAGTACCAACTAACTCTCCATATTATTCTCACACACATGGAAATTAGTCATCATCCATTAAGATGAGGACTCAAATCCAACTATTGATAACTATCATTATCAAATAAATCTAGATTATTCTCAATTGTTTATATCCTCATCTAAAAGTATATAAATTGATGTGCTATCCATAATTTTAACAATCCACCTTCAATATATCAAATATATATTGAAATTATTCTATGCATCCATTGAGAATCCAATCTATTTGCATCCATATGCTGCCCAATTCACCTTTTTTGGAAAAGGAATAGAGTACCCAAATCCAAAGAATCAAGAGAAAATCATATGTTTTAAAAATGGAGAAGGTGATGTATTCTACATGGTTTTGTATGCACTTATTTATTTAGATTTCATCCATTGTTGTTGCTCAATATGAGGTTTTAGTTTAGACTTAGAATAGGATTTGTATATTTGATTTCTTAGTTTAGATTTATGAAATTTTAGCTATCACATTCTGCCACACTTGGTGGGACATCTCCCTAATATTATTCATAATAATTGCACATAGTAAGTTGTTTTAGTTGCATTTGAATTTTTTTAGAGCACATATCTATTTAGTCTTTCTTTGGAAGGGTTTCTTTTGCAACTACAGGTTCATTTTTTGAAAATTATGAGTTGTTGTATGGTTGTTTACATAGCAGTGGTTTCGCTCTATGAAATGACATTTTCATACATTTGAACATAAATTTTGTTTAAAATCACAGTGGATTTGTATTCTAGTGTAGTGGTTTTTTCATTGGATATTTTTGTTTATTTTTTGCCTAACTATTATTTGTTGTTTCTATTTTTTTTGGATTTTTTAGTTTTTTGACACTCACCTGTTTATTATTTCATATGTTTTGTTATTTTATTTTATTTTATATTTTTAGAATGGTGGATTTGTCACATAAATCAATGGTTTTTATATATTTCCAATTATTTATTTCTTTGTCATAGTGATTTTGTATTTTGGGACATCAGTTTCATTTTTGTTCCCTAATTTATTTCTTACATTTTGTTTTTATTCTATTTTTAACCCAAAAATTTTATTCAAATTTTCAATGGGTTTGTCCAAATCATGAAATGAATTTGTATTTTAGTGAAACTATTTCATTATCTATTTCTCTATTTTGTAACCTTTTACAACCCTATAGTTTTATTCAACATTTCAGTAGTCTTTTCCAAAATGTGCAGTGAATTTGTCTTTTAGTGCAATGATTTTATTCTTTATTATTGTGTTTACTAAATTTTTATAGGTCATTTTTTTCCCACATTTTTAGTATTTTTATCCTTTGTTATAGTTTTTTATTCCATTTTCTCAATGGTTTTATTCTCTGTATCCCCTTTTCTGTGTTTTCTATTTTTTTACAATTTCATCATTCTCTATTTTTTGCATAACAATGATTTTGTTATAAAATGCTAGTTTTTTGGATTTATCTTTATTTTGTGTTGCAATTTTAGATAAATTTTAGGTTCATTGGATTTATTATCCATCCAAAAACAACTTACTGATGGTTTTGTGTAAGATGCTTTCCAAATAAAAGAAAAGATAAACGAAAAGAAAACATTTTATTTTATTTGCTTACTAATCTTATTTTTTTTTGCTAGCCATGCTAATTTAAAGTTTTTGAATTATTAAAATTAGTAAATAAATGATTTTTAATTTTTTTATTAATTATATCACATTTCATTTTCATTTAAAAAAAATTCCTTCCTATTTTTATCACAAAGTGATGTATACTCTTTTCTTGACATCACATTGGTGATGATACTCATAAATAAAAAATATTTTTTTGAATTTGTTACCTAGGTTATACTTGTGTACATGCTCTTTCCTTGAAGTCACATTGTTGATGATATTAAAAAATTAGATACAAGTGCCAACCTGTTTATTTTTAATTTCTAGGGGCTCTGTCAACTATGGATTCCATCACCACACAATAAGCTAAACCCTATGTACTAATAAGGTACATAAATCAAGGATTCATTGTTTCAATTACCTAATCAATTGTGTGTTTTAAGAACACTATTATATGAGGGGATTATATGCTCCAATATCTAGGGTTTCAAATGTGACATCAAAGTTCAATTTTTCTGACACCAACCTATTGAAATATTACGACTGGGTTGGGCACATTAGGACTAGACCCATTTATGTGCATATATTAAAAAATATTATTCCAAATTTTTGGGAATAATTTATTGAATTTATATATATGAATTCCTTTACATAAATGTGTATAAACCTTAATATTAGGATAGTCATTTCAATATTTGAATTTTAATGCACCGATAAGTGGTTAGTTCCAAAACATAACTCTCAACTTGGCCTTGAAACTAGATTAAGTGGGCTATGGGTATGGTTATACCTCCATAGTTATTGATATGAAACATTGGGATAATAATTTCTAATGGATGAGTCAATATATATGAGATCCTAAAAGACATTCAAGTCCTTTTGCCTAGTTGTATCCCTTTTTCTGTATTGCATGTTTCTTTTTGGTTAAAATAGAGTTTACTTATTATCTTTTTTATTTTTATCTCTTTGTGAAGACCGCATAATTGAATTTTTTAAACTTAAAAACCAAATTCAAAATAATTTAAATTAAAATACTAAATCAAAACAAATCTTAAATCAAGACAAGAATCCAAATTTAAAAGAAATTTAAAACTTGTTATCAAGCATATATACTTTCAAGTATTTTAATCTCACATTTTTTTATTTTTTATTTTTTGAGTCAAAAATTCTAAAGTAATGTCTCGCATCATGAGAAAATTTCCTTATTGAAAAATCCTCATTTTAGAGTAAAGCATTTTGGCAATGACCCCTTTTAATTTGGTAATCCAAAACATCTTATTGAGATCAGTGATAATGTGGAAGATGAAGGGCCTTATCAAGAAGAACATGGCCATATGGCTAGTTTTACAAAATAACCCCCCTTATCACATCACAAAATTACATCATAGAGAATAAAAATTAAGTATTTTTGCAAGCATTAGGTCTAGGAGCTAAGCTTCCCCTAATTTTGATTCTAAAGACTTAGATTATTTACTTTCTAAGAAATAATCCATACCTCCCATACAAGAGTAAGGAACCACTAGTGATTCCCTATAGAATATAAAAGTCATTATAGGTTCAAATAATTCCAATCAAAATGTTTTCCAAACATACATAGATAAAGGCAAAGTGGTTATAGATGAAACATCTCAACAAAGTCATGCCTTTTTCATTGGAGATCATGTCAAAAAGTTATAAAGGGAAATAAATGAATTTGAATCAAACATATCAAGTAAACCTTATAAAAATCAATCATCCAATACAAATCCAAATCTAAGTTATCCTATTTCTAATGATAAAAATCTAGGATAAAATAAAACCAATCCAAATCCTAATTTGAATCCACATTCAAATTTAAAGCAATTATTTAATAAAAATCAAAATCCTAATTCGAATGTACACTCAAATTTAAATTAAATCCCCCATCTAAATTTTAAAGATAATTAAAATTTACCAATCAATCCAAATCAAAATTCAAATGCCAATTCAAATTCACCAATCAATCAAAATCAACATTTGAACCCTACATCAAATTTCAATCCAATCAATCAAAATCAAAACTGACATTCAAACCTTGCTTCGAATACCAATACAATTAATCAAAAATCAAAATCAAAATTTGAATCCTACTTCAAATTTAAATCCAATCAATAAAAATCACAATAAAAATTTGATTTTTACTTTGAATTCTAATTGAAACCAATTTACAAGTTCAAACCTAAATTAATCATCCAATGCATTTAATAATATAGACACAAATCACAACTAATTCATTGGTCAAAATTCCAATCCAATTTTAAATACAAATCTAAACCAAAAATCAGAACTCAATGATCTAGGCAACACTTCAGGCAATAATTTGGGTGATAGTTCTACCCCAATTGGTGGCAGAACTTCTGGGAGCCATAAATTTTGAACCATAGCTCCATTTGATTCCTTGTTTGAATTGTTGGAAAGCTAAGAATGAAGAGAACATGATAAGATGGCACCAATATATGATAAATGGGGTTTATTCCCAAAAAACCTAATGGGAGTGCCTATACTTTCAATTTTAATAGTGTTATCTAAAAATAGTAAGTTTCTAAAAATAGTAATTTCTCAAATTCTATGTTGTTGTAAATAGTGAAAGTTGAACCACTTCATCTCCCTTGAGATTGGTGACCTTCCACATCCTCCTCCTACCTTAAAATTATGCATAAAAATAGATTTAACCCAAAAAGGAGATCAGACATCTCTTCCTAGAGATAAGCATATGTTTGTATTTGCAATCTTGTGAGTAATAAAACATCTCTTCTCAGAGAAAACATTGTTATTGTGTTAATTTTGTGTTCCTAAAATATATTTCAACTAAAACCCTCAAGTTTTGGATTGGTGGTATCAGAGTGGTTTATCTTGAGAGTGTGTGATCCTAAGGATGAGGTTAGAGTACAAGAAGCTTGGGAGGAAAACAATAAAGCTCGTAGACTATCCACCTATTCACTTCAAATGACCTCAAATGGTGGACAACACTGAGACATCCAATCCATTCAAGGAAATGGTGAATGGAGTCCTCCAGTGGTAGTAAGTATAGATGCTGCAACATTTCACCCAAATTCTCCAATAAATATCGATGGAAAATTTTGGCTCATCATCTGTACTCCCTGGCTCATCATCCACAAAACATCCTTTTAGTGCCGCAACACCCTTCAAGGTTTTAGTGAATTTTGATATCCCTACATTTGAAGGCAAAATAAATGTTGATGTAGTATAAAATTGGTTGGATCAATTATATTCCTATTTTTTTGTAAATAAATTCACCGATGGAGAGAAGATCACTTTTACTCTTTTGAAAGCATCATTGCTCATAAAAAATTGGTGGAAATTGTACAAAAATAAGTTCAGTATGAATGACATTAGCCCTGAGGTGGAACCTACTTGGGATGATTTCATGGAAGCTGTAAAGGAAGAATACTACCCCATTGGAGCATATGAAGATGTATACATATAGTGGCAACTTCACCAACGTAAGGAATAGTCTGTTTAAGATTAAACTAACATTTTTCATTCACTGTCTACAAGATTGGGCATCTAGGAAAGTGAGAAACAAAAGACTCTCAAATATCATGGTGGACTACAATGGTATATATAGGGGGATATAAAACTCTTCAATTTGGAAACCCTCAATGAGGCATACAAGTTTATGGTGAGGATTGAATAGAAGCATGGAAGAAAGAATATGAAAAGTCAACCTTTAAAATGGAAAACTGACAAAGAAGGTCAAACATGAGGCCAAAACTAGAAGCAAAAGGAGTTCAAAAATAAGAAACTCTAGAAGGGGAAGACTAGGAAATGGTGTGATTATGATAAAATTGGAACTCACTCTAAAGAAGAATGTCAAGCCATCAAGTCCCTACTTTTTGAGTCATAATCCTCAACATCTACTGCTCTGCCTCATACACACCCTATAGTTGAAGAAGATGAAGAAGAGATTATAGATGCTAAGCTTGATACCATTGTTTCTTCATCACAGACCCATGAGGAAAGGATAGATGACAAGGAAAGGTTATTTCACTCTAAGTTGTGGGTGAAAGGTAAGCCTCTGCATTTCATTCTTGATAGTGGGATTCAAAATAATTTAATATCTACTAATGTTGTAAAAAGTATAATTCTATCCATGAAGCCTCACCCAAAGCCATACAGTATTAGATGGTTGAGCCTATGGAGAGACCTCTATGTCACCCACTAGTGTCTTATTTCATATGCAATAAAACCTTTCCAAGATGAGGTCTTGTGTGATGTGATCAATCTAGATGTTTGAGATGTACTCCTTGGTCAACCATTCATGTATGATCGACATGGAATCTATGAATCAAGAACCTAAAGGATCACCCTCACTCTTGGAATGTGGTGTTATAGGGTACTAGAGGTACCACCTCCCACATCTATCTCCTTAATTAGTGCCACGCAATGTAAGAGATTGGTGGAGAAGATAAAGCAATTAATTCTTATGGTGGTCAAGCAATAGAGATCCAAGAAGGTTGATGTTGTAGCCCTGATTACACAATCAACACAACAACATAAGTAGATGGGTAAAATCATGGGAGAAGATGATGACTCATTTAAGTTACCCATGGGAGTTCTACTTCACTGTCAGGTAAAACATTATATCAATTTGATTCAAGGGTCAGCTTTGCCTAATAACCCTATGTATCACAGATCAAGTCTAGAGAATGATGAGATAAAAATGTAGATTCAAGAATTGATCTAAAAGGGTCACATCAGGCTGGGCTCTTCACCTTGTGAAAGCCCAATTATCCTTACACCAAAGAAGGATGGAACATGGAGGCTTTGCATTGACTATCGAGCCCTAAACAAAATCACTATGAAGAATCGCTACCCCCTCCCCAGGATTGATGACCTATTGGACCAACTCCACAGTGTGAAGTTCTTCACCAAAATTGATCTCAAATTTGGCTACCACTAAATTCTTATTGATCCCACTGACATTTGGAAGACTATATTCAAATCCAAGGAGGGTTCTTTGAATGTTTGGTTATGACTTTTAGCTTGACTAATGCACATGTAACCTTCATGAGGATGATGGATGACATCTTGTGACCTTTCACCAACTCATTCATGGTTGTCTACCTAGATGACATACTCATCTATATTAGAACATGGGAGGAACATCTACAACATGTCTGTAAGGTGGTTCAAAATCTATGAGAGCTAAGTTGTAAGCACATCTTGATAAGTACACATTTGAGATGAAAATAATTCAGTACCTGAGGTATATTGTGGATGAGGAAGGGGTCTATGTCAACCTAGAAAAGATTTGGGTTATTCAAGAATGGACTACACCAAGGACCCTCATATAACTTCATAATTTCTTAGGTCTTACAAATTTTTATCATAGGTTTATTCTTGGATTATCACATGTTGCTTGGCCACTAAACCAAGTGACTAAAGGAGGAGCTAAATATGCATTTTAGTGGGAAAAATACAACAAAGAGAATTTGAGAATTTGAAAAATAGACTTTTTTTAGCTCCTATTATTGCCTTGGCAGACTTGCATCAACCTTTTGAGTTGATGAAAAATGCATCTTAATATGCCATGGGAGCTATCATCATGTAACATGATCATCCTATTGCATATCATAGTGAAACTTTCAATAATATAGTCAAGAAATACCCAACATACGACAAGGAGATCTATGCCATTATGCAAGCCTAAAAATAATGGAAACACTGCATCTTGGGGAAAGAGATGGTCATCCATACCAACCACAGACCATTGGAATTCATCTAGACATAGAGCAAACTATGAAACAAGAAGCACCAAAAGTGGGCCACATATTTATAGCAATTCCATCTGATATTCAAACACAAAAAGTGGAGCTCAAACACTACTATAGATTGTTTGATCCATCCACCAATTATTGCACTCACAATAGTTCTTGATCTCTGTAGACATGAGACTACCACCTAGGGTGCTTTGTATGAAGCAGATCCTATCTTTACTGATACATATCAGGTACTTAGAGAAGGTAAACATGTATCTAATTTTTATTTACAAGATAATATCCTCTATCACATGGGGCATGTCTATGCTCTAGCTTTAGATCAATAGAGGATGATATGGGAAGCACATTTTAGTAGGACAAATAGGAACTTTGGTGTAGAGAAGACATTGGTAGTTCTTCAAAAGCACTTCTATTAGCCCCATATGTGTAAGGATGTGGAAAGGTACCTCAAATATTTCACCCCATGTGTGATATCTAAGCAATCAAATAAGAATCAAGGATTATACACACTATTTCCAGAACCAACCAGGCCTTGGGAATCTATCTCAATGCATTTTCTCTAAGGTTTTCCCACTTTAAAACATGGTAAGGACTGTATTCTTATTGTAGTTGATAATTTAAAAAAAAATGGCTATCATGATTGCTTGTAATAAAACTATGTCTACTGAGGAAACTGCTCAATTATATTTTAATAATGTATGGCTTCATTTTGGTCTCCCCAAGTCCATTATTTTATATAGAGATAATAGGTTCCTAAGTATCTTCTAGTCCACTCTATGGAAAATGATGGATACCAAGCTGATGAAGTCCATGGCCTTCCATCTATAGACTAATGGTCAAAAAAATACCTGATTATCCACATGATTCAGATGTATCACTCTAAACATCCATGCACATGGGATGAGGGGCTTATTTTCATATAACATGGATATAATCAGGCCCTGCACATCTCCACCAAGCACATTCCATTCAAAGTATGCTACGGGTTCCAACCCATGGCACCAATTGATGTAGCCATTCCATTATCCACCATGGAATACACACCTCATGAGAGATTTGAGGTAGTAAAAAATCAAAGTTTATTGAATAAATCTAACACATTCAGTAGCACATTCATGACATCTTAGAAAAGATGAATCAAAATTATAATCAATACCATGAAAAACATAGGGTTACACACTAATTTTCTGTAGGTGACAAGGTTTGGTTATACATTTAAAAGGAATGACTCACATGCCCACATAGAAAAATTAGGCCTCTACGATATGGTCCCTACACCATCATTAGATAAGTTGGAGAAAATGCTTTTCAGTTGAACCTGCCAACCTACCTTGGTCTACATCCAATAGTCAACATGGAGCTCCTCAAACCATATTAACCACCTATGTTAGACACTTCAGTTGTAGTAGAATAACTAGACATTGATGATCTTGATCCATAGAGTTTTGCTCTAGTAGAAGAAGATTAGATTGTAGACACCTGGATGAAGACAATAAGAGGGTGCTCTATTCCACTTTACCAGGTGGTCAAAAGGGACAAACTTAGCCACCAAGGTGAGTGGCTCATAAAGAATCAAATAAAGACATAATTTCCACACTTGATGATGAATCTTGATGCAACAGGGACCATTTCTTCTTAAGGAGAGAGGAATGATTTGGGAAACACTTCAGGTGATAATTTGGGTGATGGTTTTACCCTAATTGGTGGTAGAACTTTTGGGAGCCATAAATTTTGAACCATAGCTTTGTTTGACTCCCCATTTGAACCGTTGGAAAGCTAAAAATGAGGAGAATGAAGTGAGATGACATAAATATATGCTTAGTGAGGTTTGACCCATAAAAACCCAAAAAAATGCCTCTAATTTCAATTTTAATAGTGTTATCTAAAAATAGTAATTTCTCAAATTCTGTGTTGCTGGAAATTATGGAAGTTAAACCACTTCATCTCACTTGAAATTGGTGAACTTTCATATCCTCCTTATTCCTTCAAATTATGTATAGAAATAGATTTATCTTGAGAAAGAGATCAAACATCTCTTACTAGAGAAAAGTGTATGTTTGTATTTGCAATCTTGTGAGTAATAAAATATCTCTTCTCAAAAAAAAACATATTTCAACCAAAACCCTTGAGTTTTGGACCAGTGGTATCAAAGTAGTTTGTCTTGAGATTGTATGATCCTAAGGATGAGGTCAGAGTATAAGAAGTTTGGCTGGAAAATAATAAAGTTCATAGACTATCCACCTATTTACTTCAAATGACCTCAAATAGATGACAACACCAAGACATCTGATCCCTTTAATAAAATGGTAAATAAAGGCCTCCAATAGTAGTAAGCATAGATGCTGTAACATTTTCCCCAAATTCTCCAATAAATCTTGATGGGAAAATTTGGCTCCACATTTATACTCCTTGACTTCTCATCCATGGAACATATTTTCAGTGCCCCAACACCCTTCAAAGTTCAAGTGAATTTTGATATCCCTACATTTAAAGGGAAAATCAATTATGATGTAGTAAAAAATTGGTTGGATCAATTATCTTCCTATTTTTCTATAAATAAATTCATGGATGGAGAGAAGATCACTTTTTCTCTTTTGAAAGCATCATTGCTCATCAAAAACTGGTGAGAAGTGTACAAGAAGTGGTTCAGTATGGATGACATTGGCCTTGAGGTGGAACCTACCTAGGATGATTTCATGGAAGCTATAGAGGAAGAATACTTCCCCATTAGAGCATATGATGATCTATATATACAATGGCAAAAAAATTGACAAGGTAAGGAATAGTATGTTCAAGATTACACTAAAATTTTTCATTCACTATCTATGAGATTGGGCATCTAGGAAAGTGAGAAACATAAGAATCTCAAATATCATGGTGGAATACAATGGTATCTATGAGGGAAAATGGAGCTCTTCAATTTGGAAACCCTCGATGAGGCATACAAGTTCACGATGAAGATTGAGCAAAAGCATGGAAGAAATAATATAAAAAGTTAACCTTTGAAATGGGAAAATGACAAAGAAGGTCAAACATGAGGCCAAAATTGGAAGCAAAATGAGTTCCAATATAAGAAACCCTAGAAGGGGAAGACTAAGAAATGGTGTGATTACCACAAAATTAGAACTCACTCCAAAGAGGAATGTTGAGCCATCAAGTCCCTACTTTCTGAGTCACAATCCTTGACATATACTACTCTTCCTCATACACACCCTACAGTCAAAGAGGACAAAGAAGAGATTGTAGATGTTGAGCCCAATATCATCATTGATTCATCACAGACCCATAAGGAAAAGATAGATGACAAGGAAAGGTTATTTCACTCTAAGTTATGGGTGAAAGGTAAGCCTCTACATTTCATTCTTGATAGTGGGAGTCAAAAAAATTTAATCTTTGTTAATGTTGTGAAAAGTATAAATCTATCAATGAAGCCTCACCTAAATCCATACAGTATTGGATGGTTGAGCCCAGGGATAGACCTCCATATCACCTACCAATGTATTCTTTCAAATGCAATAAAACCTTTCCAAGATGAGGTCTTGTGTGATGTGATCAATCTAGATGTTTGTGATATACTCTTTGGTTAGCCATTCATGTATGATCAACATGGCATCTATGAATCAAGAACCTAAAAGATCACCCTCACTCTTGGAACATAGTAATATAAGGTACTAGAGGTACCACGCCCCACATCTATCTCCCTGATTAGTGTTAAGAAATATAAGAGATTGGTAGAGAAGACAAAGTAATTCGTTCTCATGGTGGTCAAGCCACAAAGATCCAAAAATGCTGATGTTGCAGCCCTGACTACACAATCAACACAATAATAAAAGTATATAGATCAAATCATGGGAGAATATGATGTCTTATTCAAGTCACCCATGGGAGGTCCACTTCACTATCAGGTAAAACAATCTATCAATTTGGTCCCAAGATCACCTTTGCCTAATAACCCTATGTATCACATATTAGTTCTAGAGAATGATGAGATAAAAAGGTAGATTTAAGAATTTATCTAAAAGGGTCACATCAGGCCAAGCTCTTCACCCTATGGAAGCCCAATTAGCTTGGCACCAAAGAAGGATGGAACATGGAGGCTTTGCATTGACTATTGAGCCCTAAACAAAATCACTATAAAGAATTACTACCCCCTTCCTAATATTAATGACCTACTAGACCAACTCCATGATGTGAAGTTCTTAACCAAAATTGATCTTAAATCTAGATATCACCAAATTTTTATCAATCCCACCAACATCCAGAAGATTGCATTCAAATCTAAGGGGGGGCTCTTTGAATGGTTGGTTATGACTTTTGGCTTGACTAACACACCTACAACCTTCATAAGGATGATGGATGATATCTTGAAACCCTTCACCAGCTCATTCATGGTTGTCTACCTGGATGACATAATCATCTACAATAGAACATGGGAGGAACATTTGCAACATATCTGTAGGGTGCTTCAAAATCTTTGAGAGAATAAGTTGTATGTAAATATTGACAAACACACATTCAGGATGAAAATAATTCAGTACCTGGGTTATGTTGTGGATGAGGAAGGGGTCCATGTCAACCAAGAGAAGATTTGGGTTATTCAAGAATGGCCTACACCAAGTACCCTCATAGAACTTTGTATTTTTTTGGGTCTTGCAAATTTTTATCATAAGTTTGTTCTTAGATTTTCACATGTTTCTTGGCCACTAAAACAAGTGACTAAAGGAGGAGATAAAGCTACATTTTAGTGGGGAAAAATACAATAAAGAGCTTTTGAGAATTTGAAAAATAGACTCTGTTCAACTCCTATTCTTGCCTTGCTAGACTTGCATCAACCTTTTAAGTTAATGAAAGATGCATCTAAATATGTCATGGGAGCTGTCATCATGTAACATGGTCATCCTGTTGCATATGATAGTGAAACTTTCAATGATATAGTCAAGAAATACCTGACATATGATAAGGATATCTATTCCATTATGTAAGCTTATAAATAATGAAAACACTACATCTTGGGGAAAGAGATGATCATCCACACCAACCATAGACTATTAGAATTTATCCAGACATAGAGAAAACTAAAAAATGAGAGGCACCAGAAGTGGGACACATATCTACAACAATTCCATCTGATAATCAAAAATAAAAAGGGGAGCTCAAATACTGCTATAGATTCTTTGAGCCATCCACCAATTTCTGCACTCACAATAGTTCTTGATCTATACAGACACGAGACTACCACTTGGGGTGCTCTGTATGAAGTAGATATTGCCTTTGATAATACATATTGGGTAATTCAAGAAGGTAAACATGTCTCTAATTTATATTTGTAAGATAATATCCTCTGCCATAGGAGGTACGTCTGTGTTCTAGCTGTAGAACAACATAAGATGATATGGGAAGCACCTTTCAATAGGATAGTTGGGCACTTTGGTGTAGAGAAGACATTGGTAATTATTCAAAATCACTTTTACTAGCCCCATATGTGGAAGGATGTGGAAAGGACCTCAAATATTGTACCCCATGTGTGATAGCCAAGCCAACAAATCAGAATCAAGGATTGTACACACCATTGCCAGAACCAACTAAGCCTTGGGAATCTATCTCAATGGATTTTCTCTCAAGTTTACCCACTTCAAAACATGGTAATGATTGTATTCTTATTGTAATTGATCATTTTTAAAAAATGGATGTCATGATTGCTTGTAAGAAAACTATGTCTACTAAGGAAAATATTCAACTAGTCATGTATGGCTCTATTTTTGTCTCCCTAAGTCCATTATTTTAGAGATAACATGTTCTTGAGTATCTTCTAGTCCAATCTATGGAAAATGATGGATACCAAGTTGATGAAGTCCATGGCCTTCCATCCATAGACTGATGGTTAGACAAAATTTGTGAACCACTTGATTGTCCACATACTTCAAATGTGTCACTCCAAACATCCATGCACATGGGATGAGGGGCTTATTTTCATAAAACATGGATACAATCGAGCCCTGAACAACTCCACCAAGCACAATCCATTCTAATTATGCTATGGGTTTCAACCCATAACACTAATTAATATAGCCATTCCATTCTCCACCATGGAGTACACACCTCATGGGATATCTAAGGTATCAAAAGCAACAATTTCATTAAACGAATCCAACACATTCAACAATAGGTTCATGACATCTTGGAAAAGATGAATCAAAAGTATAAGCAATGCCATGACATAGGGTTCCACACCATTTTTCCATAGGTGACAATGTTTGGTTGTGAATTTAAAAGGAATGACTCACATGCCCACATAGAAAAGTTTGGCCTCTATGATATGGTCCCTACACCATCATTAGACAAGTTGGAGAAAATGCTTTTAAGTTAAACCTTTCAGCCTACCTTGGTTTGCATCCAATATTCAACATGGAGCTCCTCAAACCATATAATCCACATCTATTGGACACTTTAATTGTATTATAACAACTAGACATTGATGAGTTTGATTTGTAGAGTTTATCTCTAGTAGAGGAAGATCAAATTGTGGACACTTAGATGAAGACAACAAGAGGGCACTCTATTCCACTTTACCAGGTGGTCAAAAGGGGAAAGCTTAGCCACCAAGGTAAGTAGATCATAGAGAATCAAATAAAGACACAAATACCACACTTGATGATGAATATTGATGCAATGGGGACCATTGCTTCATAAGGAGGGAGGAATGATCTAGGAAACACTTTAGGTGATAGTTTTACCCCAATTGGTGGCAGAACTTCTAGGAGCCATAACTTTTTAACCATAGCTCCATTTGACTCCTCAATTTAACCATTAGAAAGATAAGAATGAGGAAAACATGATGATATGGAACCAAGCTATGCATAGTGGGGTTTTAACCTTGAAAACCTAATGGAATTTCCTATAATTTCAATTTTAATAGTGCTATCTAAAAATAGTAAGTTTCTAAAAAGAGTAATTTCTTGAATTCTATGTTGTTGTAAATCATGGAAGTTGAACCAATTCATCTCCCTTGATATTGGTGACCTTCCACATCCTCATCATGCCTTCAAAGTATGCATAAAAATAGATGTATCCTGATAAGAACATCAAACATCTCTTCCTAGAGATAAGCATATGTTTGTATTTGTAATCTTGTGAGTTATAAAACATCTCTTCTTAGAGAAAGCATTATTATTATGTTATTAAAATATATTTCAAACAAAAACCATAAGTTTTGGATCATTAGCATCAAATTAGTTTGTATTTAGAGCATATGACCCTGAGGATGAGGTCAAAGTACAAGAAGCTTGGGTGGAAAACAACATATCTCATAGACTATCCACCTATTTGCTTTAAATGACCTCAAATTTTGGACAACACTGAGACATCTGATACCTTCAAGGAAATGGTGAATGAAGCCCTCTAGTGGTAGCAAGTGTAGATACTAAAACATTTCTCCAAAATTCTCCAACAAATCCTAATGAGAAATGTTGGCTCCTCATCTACAATCCCTGCCTCCTCATCTATGGAATGTCCTTTCAATGCCCCAACACCCTTCAAGGTTTAGGTGAGTTTTGATATTCTTACATTTGAAGGAAAAATCAATGTTGATGTAGTATAAAATTGGTTGAATCAATTATTTTCCTATTTTTCTATAAATAAATTCATCGATGGAGAGAAGATCACTTTTTGTCTTTGAAAGCATCATTGCCCGTCAAAAATTGGTAGAAAGTGTATAGGAAGCGGTTCAATATAGATGACATTGGCCTTGAGGTGGAACCTACTTGGGATGATTTCATGGAAGTTGTAAAGGAAGAATACTACCCCATTGGAGCATATGATGATCTGTACATATAGTGGTAACAACTTTGCCAAGGTAAGGAATATTCTATTCAAGATTACATTGACATTTTTCATTCACTATTTATGAGATTGGGCATCAAGGAAAGTGCTAAACATAAGACTCTCAAATATCATGGTGGAATAAAATGGTATATATGGGGGGAAATGGAACTCTTCAATATGGAAACCCTCAATGAGGCATATAAGTTTGTAGTGAAGATTGAGTAGAAACATGGAAGAAAGAATACAAAAGTTAGCCTTCAAAATGGAAAAATGATAATAAGGTCAAAAATGAGGCCAAAATTGAAAGCAAAATGAGTTACAATATTAAAAACCCTAGAAGGAGAAGACTAAGAAATGGTGTGATCACCATCCAATTAGAACTCACTCTAAAGAAGAATGTTGAGCCATCAAGTCCCTACTTTTTGAGTCACAATCCTCGACATCTACTACTCTACCTCATACACACCTTGCAGTCAAAGGGGATAAATCAAATATTATAGATGTTAAACTTGATACCATCATTACTTCATCATAGACACATGAGAAAATCCTAGATGACAAGGAAAGGTTATTTCACTCTAAGTTGTGGGTGAAAATTAAGCCTCTGCATTTCATTCTTGATAGTGGGAGTCAAAAGAATTTAATCTCTGTTAGTGTTGTCAAAAGTCTAAATCTATCTATGAAGCCTCACCCAAAGCTATATAATATTAGATGGTTGAGCCCAGGGAAAGACCTCCATGTCACCCACCAGTGTCTTTTTTCATATGAAATAAAACTTTTCCAAGATGAGGTCTTGTGTGATGTGATCAATTTGGATGTTTGAGATGTACTCCTTAGTTAGCCATTCATATATGATCAATATGGCATCTATGAATCAATAACACAAAAGATCACCCTCACTTTTAGAATACGGTGTTATAGGGTATTAGAGGTACCACCTCCCACATCTATCTCCTTGATTAGTGCTAAGCAATGTAAGAGATTGGTGGAGAAGATAAAGTAATTCATTCTCATAGTGGTCAAGCCATAGAGATCCAAGAAGGCCAATGTTACAACCTTGACTACACAATCAGCACAATAATAGAAGTAGATGGGTCAAATCATGGGAGAATATGATGACTTATTCAAGTTACCCATAGGAGTTTCACTTCACTGTCAGGTAAAATATTCTATCAATTTGGTCTTAGGATCACCTTTGCCTAACAAACCTATGTATCATAGATCAGTTCTATAGAATGATGAGATAACAAGGTATATTTAAGAATTGATCCAAAAGGGTCACATCAGGACAAGATCTTTGCCCTATGGAAGCCTAATTATCCCAGCACCAAAGAAGGATAAAACATGGAGGCTTTGCATCGACTATCAAGCCCTGAACAAAATCACTATGAAGAATCACTACCCCTCCCTAGGATTGATGACCTGCTAGACCAAATCCATGGTGTAAAGTTTTTCACCAAAATTGATCTCAAATCTAACTTTCACCAAATTCTTATTGATCCCATCAACATCTAGAAAACTATATTCAAATTTAAGGAGGGGCTCTTCAAATGGTTGGTTATGCCTTTTGGCTTGACTAACGTACCTACAACCTTCATGAGGATGATGGATGAAATATTAATACCCTTCACCAAATCATTCATGGTTTTCTACCTAGATGACATACTCATCTACAACAATACATGGGAGGAACATATGCAACATGTCTGTAAGGTGCTTCAAACTCTTCAAGAGCATAAGTTGCATGAAAATATTAACAAGTGTACATTGAGATGAGAATAATTTAGTACCTAGGGTACATTGTGGATGAGGAAGGGGTACATGTTGACCCAAATAATATTTGGGTTATTCAAGAATGGCCTACACCAAGGACCCTCATAGAACTTCATAGTTTCTTGGGTCTTATAATTTTTTTTATCATAGGTTTATTCTTGTATTCTCACATGTTTTTTGGCTACTAAACCAAGTGACTAAATGAGGAGCTAAAGATGTATTTTAATGGGGAAAAATACAACAAAGATCATTTGAGAATTTGAAAAATAGACTCTATTCAACTCTTGTTCTTGACTTGCCAGACTTGCATCAACCTTTTGAGTTGATGATAGATGCATCTAAATATGCCATGAGAACTATCATCATGTAACATGGTCATCCTATTGCATATCATAGTGAAACTTTCAATGATATAGTCAAGAAATACTAGACATATGACAAGGAGCTCTATGCTATTATGCAAGCCTATAAATAATGGAAACACTACATCTTGGGGAAAGAGACTGTCATCCACACTGCCCATAGACCATTGGATTTCATCTAGATGTAGAGAAAAATATGAAATGAGAGGCACCAAAAGTGGGCCACATATATATAGTAATTCCATCTAATAATCAAACACAAAAAGGGGATCTCAAATACTACAATAGATTATCTGAGCCATCCACCAATTGCTACAATCAAAACAATTCTTGATCTATGTAGACATGAGATTACCACTTGAGGTGCTCTATATGAAGTAGATCCTACCTTTTCTAATGCATATCAGGTGTTTTGAGAAGGTGAACATGTCTTTGATTTCTATTTTCAAGATAATGTCCTCTATCACATGGGGCACGTCTATGTTCTAGATATAGAGTAATAGAAGATGATATGGGAAACACATTTTAGCATGATAGTTGGGAACTTTGGTGTAGAGAAGACATTGGTAGTTCTTTAAAAACACTTTTACTAGCCCCATATGTAGAAAGATGTGGAAAGGTAGCTCAAATATTTCACCCCATGTGTGATATCCAAGCCAACAAATAAGTAGCAAGGATTGTACACACCATTTCCAGAACCAACCAAGCCTTAGGAATCTATCTTAATGGATTTTATCTCAGGTTTTCCCACTTCAAAGCATGGCAAGGACTGTATTCTTGTTGTAGTTGATCATTTTTCAAAAATGGCTACCATGATTACTTGTAAGAAAACTATGTATGCTGAAGAAACTACTCAACTATATTTTAGTCACATATGGCTCCATTTTAGTCTCCCCAAGTCCATTTTTTCAGACAAAAATAGTAGGTTCCTGAGTGTCTTTTGGTCCATTATGTGGAAAATGATGGATACCAAGCTAATGAAGTCTAAAACCTTCCATCCACATACTAATAGTTAGATGCAATTTGTGAACTACCTAATTGTCCACATTTTTTATATGTATCACTCCAAACATCCATGCACATGGGATGAGGGGATCTTTCTCACAGAACATGGATACAATCGAGCACCTGCATAGGTCCACCAAGCATAGTCCATTACAAGTATGATATGGGTTCTAAACCATAACACCAATTAATGTATCTATTCTATTCTCCACCATGAAATACATGCCTCATGAGATATCTAAGGTATCAAAAACAACAAAGTTTATTGAACAAATCCAACACATCCAATAATAGGTTCATGACATCTTGGAAAAGATGAATTATAATTATAAGTAATGCCATGACAAACATAGGGTTGTACACCATTTTGATATAGGTGAAAAGGTTTGGTTTTAGATTCAAAAGGAATGAATCATAGGACCACATAGAAAAATTTAGACTCTGTGATATGGTCCTTACACCATCATTAGACAAATTGGAGAAAATGCTTTTGAGTTGAACTTGCCAGCCTACCTTGGTCTGCATCCAATATTCAATGTGGAGCTCCTCAAACCATATAATCCACCTCTGTTGGACACTTTAGTTATAGCATAACAACTATAAATTAATGAGATTGATACATAGAGTTTTTATCCAATAGAGGAAGATCAAATTGTGGAAACCTGGATGAAGACAATAAGAGGGTGCTCTATTCCACTTTATCAGGTGGTCAAAAGGGGCAAGTTTAGCCAGCAAGGTGAGTGGCTCATAGAGAATAAAATCAAGAAAAAATTTCCACACTTGATGATGAATCTTGATGCAATAGGGATATTTCTTCTCAAAGAGGGAGGAATGATCTAGGCAATGCTTCTGCCAAAAATTCGGGTGATGGTTCTACCTCAATTGGTGGCAGAACTTTTAGGAGCCATAACTTTTGAACCATAGCCCCATTTTACTACTCGTTTAAACCATTAGAAAGATAAGAATGAGGAAAATGTGATGAGGTGGAACCAATATTTGATATATGGGTTTTTACCCCTTGAAACCTAATAGAAGTGATTATAATTTTAATTTTATTTTTAATAGTGCTATCTAAAATAGTAAGTTTATAAAAATAGTAATTTCTTGAATTTTGTGTTGTAAATCATGGAAGTCAAACCATTTCATCTCCCTCGAGTTTGGTGACCTTCCACATCCTCCTCCTACCTTCAAAGTATGTATAAAAATAGATGTATCTTGAGAAGGAGATCAAACATCTCTTCCCAAAGATAAGCATATGTTTGTATTTGCAATCTTGTGAGTAATAAAACATCTCTTCTCAGAGAAAACATTATTATTGTGTTCTTGAAATATCTTTCAACCAAAACCCTTGAGTTTTAGATCATGCAAGGATATGGAATATATCTAAGAATGGAAAAACATGAAAGACAAGATACAAAGGTTTGAAGATAATAGTTTTTTCAAAATCAAACATTAAAGGTTTGAAGAAATTTGTCCATACCCTTTCAACATTAACATGATGATGGTACCCTTTCCTTCACATTGTGAACCCACACAGTTTGAAAAGTATAAAGGTAAGGGAGATAATAAAGAACAAATTCAATAATTTTATATGACATGTTTAGATGTTTCTTCTAGAAGTGATGATATATTAAGACTCTTCCCATGCATTCTAGGTGGTCAAGCCCTAGAGTGGTTTGTGCACTGACCTAAAAGATCAATGATAAACTTTAAGGAACTTTCTAAAATGTTTGTTAGTCAATTTTCCTATATAGTTGAATGTTATTTGACCATTTTAGATCTATATTACACCAAAAAATGTATTAGAGAGACTTTCGCTTCCATCTTACAAAGATGAGGTACCTTGGAAAGTCATTTCCCATGGTCACCTCCTGAAAAACAACTTAAAACTATATCTAAAAATAATATTAATTCAGATTTGGATTATCAAATACAACTCCATTCCACTATATCCTTTGATGAAATTATAGATAAAGGAGTCCAAATTGAAATATCCTTAATTTTCAAGGGTATCATCAAAATCTTCAAAATAAGACATTTCTTCTCCAAATCAAAATGAAAAAATGAAGTTCTATGTAAATAAAAATAATATGGTAGGAGACGATGTAGTTGATGTTAAACAAATCCAAATCACCCAAACTATCAATAAAATCTCCATACCAAGTGGTCAACCTCAACAAGAAAAATTAAATGAAAATTCACTCCTTTGGAATAAATGTTGGCCAATTTTGGCCTACATACAAAACTTCTACCTATATGGATGAGATGAAAATAGTTCTAGATGGAATGAGTGGTCCAAAGATCACATACAACTTGCAAAGCTTTTGAAATACTTTAAGTAAACTTAAAGTGTGGTTTGTCAAAATTTGAGAAAGTAGGTTTTCATGGTGATCATAGTATTTAGGAACATGAAGCAGGTTTTCACAAGCCTTAAAAGTTCATTCAAGCCTTGAAGATTCAAACAATAGTTCAAGCACAAGTCTAGAAGAACCAAACTGTCATCGTATGTCACAAAGAAATGAATAGACCAATTTACTTGTGCATTTTCTAAGTATTGTTAGGAAGCCTCTCAAGAACAAAGGATCACATGGACATGAAGTACTTTATGCTTAAATCATGCTCTAAAAGTTTTGTATCTTGATGAGCTTGTTATCTCAAGATATATGTCTTCAAAGTTGAACTAGTAAAGTGGGACATGTGTGGGGATGTCAAGTCAAAGCTAAGACAAATAGACATTTGAATTCAAATGTTCTAAAGATGAATGCATGGATAAAAAGTGTCCAAATAATGGAAGCTTGAGTTAATATCCAATGACCAATGGATGATTAATGATGTCAGTGGGTCTAAAATATGTAACAGAGCATGTTAAATCATGCATTGAAGATCAATGACAAGCTCATAATAATAAAGTCAAAAAATCTTGAAGATAAATATGTAATTACCAAGTGTCATGACCATGGTCACTATTGGTTTAAATAAATGGTACATGTTAGATCAATGTAAAAGGAGATTGAAAGTGCACGTAAGGTTAATAAGTCAATGAAATTAGGACAAATGCAAGGCTAGCATGTAACATAAGCATAGGAAAAGATGAAACTAACTACAGGACCCATGGGATGAATGGGGAACTAATAATTGACACAATATGAGAAGACTAGATTGAGATCAATGATTGATATCAAAAATTCAAAGTCATGAGACTTCAAGTAGAGGTCAAACATGTGACCTAGGTTGAAATAGAGCAATGTTTCAACGGGCTATGTGACCATTAGAGATTGATCAAATAACATTAATCAGACAAATTCATATAGTTAGGATTGTCAATAATGAAACTCCATCACCATTAAAACTTAGATAGGACCTTTGGTCAATGATTTAGAACATGTCAACCCCATTATCTAAAAGTTGTAGGATTATAACATGGTGTGTTCATTACTCTTTTAGAAAGAAGATCATCATGTGCAGGGAGTTCTCAATTTCCACAAGGTTCAAATGTAGAATAGGTTTGTTTAAACCTAGTAGAGATCAAGAAGAAAGCTATGTGGCTTGTAGGTTTTCATTGATATTATAACTAAATGAAAACCAATAAATGCATTGGTTTTTATCTATAATATACCTATGTTCAGATATTGAAATAGTGTAGATATGTGATTAATGAAGAAGTGTATTATCTCCTAAAATAGCCACATCCTCAACAAGTAGGTACTTACCGCTACTCAAAACTAGACATGGCATGGATCTATCTAGATTTAAGATATGAGGGCTTTGTACTTACAGTGCAAGTGAAGTGGGGGGTGGTATAAAAATCCCAAAATGGATGATTTAGGGATTAGAGAAAGTAGTTAGAGCATTCAATTCTTTTATAGAGCCTTTAAGGATTTTCCTTTCTTATTAAGATCATGACCCATCATCTTTAAAACAAATTATTATCTTCTAGTGTATTTCTCAACCAATGAGAAGAGCTTGAAGATCCTTGGATAAAAGAAAAGTTAGCTTATTGATGAAGGATCAATATAGATTAAATTAAAGTGTGGTGGAGAATTCATTTAAAGGTGGCATCTTATTGATTGTTCTTGGTTAATATGCTCCCTCTTCTCTCCTCTTCCTTTCTTTATATCACCCATTATTTCCATTTTTGTAAGCAAGGACTCTAAAATTAAAGACTCTCACAAGGACTCTTTAATGTTGAAGAGAAAAGGGCTCTCTGAGATATTGAAAAATATAATCATCTTGATTAGGTTAAACCCTATCAAGAATTTGTAAGAACTACCTCTTGATGCAATAAAATACTTTCTTTACCTATCTGTTACATTAGATCTATGTTGAGTGAGTTATGCATGATGGCATTATGAAAGAGAATATTCCTCATCTATTATCCTCATTTATAACCTCTTTTGGGGTGTTTTCAAATTAATACAAGTTTGGATTAGTGTTCTACTTGAACCTAGTCCATAAAATACTTATGTAATTAGCTAGTTTGTGAGGTTGTGTGAGCTAGCATTATCTTGTCCTGATCTAGTGTGGGTTTAAGCTTATCAGAGTCTTTCCTTTTTATTTAGTGCATCACCTTTTGTCCTTCTAAGGAGCCATTTTACCTTTTACTAACCCTTTTCCCTATGACAACATTAGTTTAGGTGATTCATCAAGAGGAAGCTAACCTTCTCTAGAGGTTCAACCCTATTATAATATACCCATAGCTTGAGGTTGTTACCATATTGTGATTGGGAGTAGAGGAGCCTGAATAACTCCCCCATAAGGGTGTAATCCCATGCCACAATAGTTTTTAGAATTCTTGATGGGACTTACTATTTTTTTAAATAGTGAAAAGTTTTGGTGTTCTCTTCATCCAATCAACCTTTGAAGGCAAGTGTTCAAACATCAATGGCAACTCTGAGCATCTATCAACTAGCTTAAGTAGCCTAACTAGTGCCTAATCATCATAATTTGGTATGTATAATCAGCCATATTTTAATTAGTATGCTTATTTTCTACATTAACATCACACTTATCAAGAAAATAATGTTTACTTATTCCCCCTAAGTGGCCCTAAAATATCCTATCAGCCCTATCATGGCCTTTATCCTCCTCCCACCCCTACATATGACCAAGGTTAGCCTCCTTTGGATTCAAATCAGTCTTCTAATTCACCTTGTCAAGACCAAGCTTATCCTATTCCATCCTTCTTAGGAGTCAAGTAAGCATTATTAGTTTATATTGAGTTGATAAGGGATATTGGTAGGGGTTTGGAGTTTTTTCCAATCATCCCTATTTGTATTCTATAATAAGAAAGGAGTGATCTTAAATTAATCAAGAACAAATGGTTAATTTATGAGGGTGAATAATGGTCATTTTTTAAGAATGAGGACATAGTAATGATGAGAAATATGATCCAAAATGTAGATAGTGTGTTGATATATTATGAAGATCAAAAGGCTGATTTGGATCAGTCTTATGTGTCCTCTCCCTTCCAAAAGCCTCAAGCTCAACCTTCAAGAGTTCCCGATCAACCCCTTAGTCAACCTTGTCAAAATTTAGATAGGTAATACTAGAGCAAGGTAAAATAATCACGAAAATAAATAAGGGGGTTAAGTTTGGAAAATAATTACCCATTCATGCTATAGAGGGGATAAATATCTTGTTGCAAGAGTTTTGGAACGTATGGGCACTAATTGAGTAAGATGAATATCCACAAGTTGAGAAGAAATAATTGAAAGGCTAGGTATTATCCATTGAAAAAGTGTTTGAGTAGTAGGAGAAAGAGTATGTAAAACTTGAGGCAATCAATTTTCCCTCTCCTACCCCTACACTCATTCCCACTCAAGAGCATGAAGCCATTCCATCATGGATCTTCTCCAACACATTTAACCCTAGCAATGTCATGCCCTCACTTATGAGGCCACCCTCTCTTATAACCTTTAAAAAGGAAGAAAAAGTGTCTATTCCCTACTCAGTTCCATCGTGGAAATTAATTTAGAAAGGCATAAATAAGAAGGAGGAGGTGTTAGTTAAGGTAATTCCTCAATAGCCACCAAAGAGACTCTATAAGGTACCTAGCTAGAAGGAGACTCTCCTAAGCTACAAGCAAGATGAACCAATTCACCCTCCCACCATCTCCCTCTTGGATAACGAGCCTATTTTAAAAAGGATAGAGGAGCTTGCAGTCATAGGTGAACTTAAAGAGGATAATGAAAGTGTCTATGGTGAGGAGATAATAATAGGTAGTCCACTTCATAAGGAAGAGCCTATTTTAGCTTTCAAGTTATAAGAGATTGATGAAGAATGAGAGGAAAAACTTCATGAACCTATTATGGAGGTCAAGGTTAGATCAAACAACTTAGAAGATCAATGGAAACATTTATACTTGAATGTCTTAAGTGAAATGGAGTAGCTTAATGTTGTAGACTTGCCTGAAGAAGACAATCCTCAAGCTGAACATGGGCTAAACCTTGAATGGACTATTGAAGGTCCATTATACATAGATGAAGAAGAGGATCAAAACTAGGTGTCATAAGTTTGTCCACTTCAAGATGAGGTGTTAGTTGAGGATATCCTTGATATGTTGGAGCATGAGGAAAGCATATTAGATCTTGAGCAAGATGGGTGTCATATTTCAAACCTTGGATGGTCAAATCAACCCTCATTTGTAGTTGAAGAACAAGATGAAATATTGAGTGAGGTTAATGGAGACATCTCAAGTGTTTAAGTGATACAATTTGAGAAGCATACCAGTGAAGAGCTTGAAGAGTTATGGTAACAGTTTAATGCCATAACCAAAGAGTTTGAAGAGGATAAGAGACATGTCCTTCCTCCAAAACAATATGAGCAAGCTGATCTAAGCATGATCAACCCTAATTTACACAAGGACAAGGTGGAATAACATGATATTTTTAAACCACCAAGTGAACCAAGTGCAGCTGCTCTGAAGAGCCTAAATGAAGTCTTCATGCAAGGCTTTCTCAAGGGTGATGAACAACATCAAGAAAGTGCTCCTATAGTATAAAATGAACCAAGATTGGAAGACTTGAACTAGTATGACTACATTGGAGGCATGTTTGTTCCTTTTCATCCATTAGAGAGCACATCAAAAGGATTGGCCACCAAGCTACCTAGTTCACCATTTATGGTATCTCCAAATCAAGGTATTTTTCATCTTGGTTTCTTACAAGTGAATTTTACTAAAAGTTTCCCATTTGACCTAGGAGGGAGGCTCTCATAAATTGATGTACAATATTATATATATTAGAGTAGATTTCATGCTTTCCTCTAAGTGCCTTTGTGCACATTTGTTTAGTACGTTAGTTATTATTTTTCTTTCCTCCAAGTGACTATGTGCACTTGCCTTTGTTTGTTTTATGATTTTTATCCTTGTTGCTTCAAGAGGAGTTATCCAAAAGGGGCATCCTTTCATTAATTCATGTTATCTAAGAGTAAAGACTTGAGACTCCATATGCCTAATGGATCAATTAAGGCAACCAGTCTATTGCATAGTAGGTATGTAACCCCAGGATGTCACCAAAAATATTGGGAAATTTTAGAATAAATATAAAGCTTCTACTTGGATGGATGAGTTAAATAGATTTCTGGATGGAAAGAGTGGTCCAATGATCACATACAACTTGCAAAGATTTTGAAACACTTTAAGTAAACTTAAAGTGTAGTTTGTAAAAAATTGAGAAAGTAGGTTTCCATGGTAGTCATAGCATTTAGGAACATGAAGTAGGTTTTCATAGGTCTCAAAAGTTTATTTGAGCCTTGGAGACTCAAAAAATAGCTCAATCACAAGTCCAAAAGAACCAGACCATCATCAGACATCATAGATAAATGAACATACCAATTTGCTTGTGCATTTTATAAGTATGCTCAAGAAGCCTCTCAAACCTAAATGATTACATAGACATGAAGTTATTCATTCCTAAATCATTCTCTACAAATTTTATATCTTGATGATCTTGATATCACAATATATAGGTCTTCAAAGATAAGCTAGCAGAGTGGGACATGCATGAGGATGTCAAGTTAAAGTTACAAAAAATATCTGTTTGAATTCAAATGTTCTAAAGATGAACACACAGTTGATAAGTGTCCAAATCATATAATATTGATTCAATATTTAATGGCAAGTGAATTATCAGTTATGTTAGTGGGTTTAGAATATCCAACGGAGTATGTTAAATCATGTATCGAAGATCAATGAGAAGCTCATAGTTAAAAAATCAATGAATCTTAAAGATAAATACATAGTTGGAAAGTGTCATGACCATGGCAACTATTGAGTAAATCAATAGTATGTGTTTGAGCTATGAAAAGGGAGATCGATGATATGTATAAGGTTAATAAGTCAATAAAATTATGATAAATGTGAGGCTACTACATAGTGCAAGTGTAGGAGTAGGTGAAACTAACTGCAGGACAAATAAGACAAATGAGGAGTTGACAATTATCATAATATGATAATCCCATATCAATATTGATGGTTGATATCAAAATTTAAATATAGAAAACTTTGAATAGAGGTCAAACATGTGACCTAGGTCAAAATAGAGTAATGTTTCAAAGGGCTGTGTTACCAATAGAGATCAATCAAATAACATTATACAAACATAATCATATAGTTAATATTGTCACTGATGAAACTCCATCACCATTAAATCTCAGATAGGTCCTCTAGTTGATGATTTAGAACCTATCAACCTCATTCTATAAATTTTCTAGGATTATCTCATGGTGTATTTATTTCTCTTTTAGAAGGGAGATCCTCATGTTTAAGGACTTCTTGGTTTCCATAAGGTTCAAATATAGAACAAGTTTGTTTAAATTTAATAGAGATCAAGAATAAAGCTACGTAGCCTATAGGTTTTCATTGATATCATAGATATATGAAAACCAATAAATGGATTGGTTTTCATCTATAGTAGACCTATATTCAAATATTGAAATGGGGTAGATATGTCATTAATGAAGAAGTGTCTTATCTCCCAAAATGGCCAAATCCTTGACAAAAAGGTACTTATAATTCCTCAAATCATACATGGCATGGCTCTGACTAGATTTAGGATATGAATAATTTTTCCTTACAGTGCAAGTCAAGTGGGAGATGGCATAAAAATCCCAAAATGGAGATTTGGTGATTAGAGAAAGTAGTTGGAGCATTCAATTCTTTTATAGAGCCTTTAAGGATTTTCCTTTCTTGGTAAGATCATGACCCATCATCTTCAAAATAGATTCTTATCTTTTAGTGTATTTATCAACCAATGAGAAGAACTTAAAGACTATTGGAGAAAATAAAACTTAACTTGTTGATGAAGAATCATTATAGATTGGATTAAAGTGTGGTGGAGCATTCATTGACATGTGGTAGCTCATTGATTAGTCTTGGTTAACATGATCCCTCTTCTCTCTTCTCCGTTTCTATATATCACACATTCTTTCCATTTTTGTAAGCAAGTATTCTCTCATATTCTAGACTCTCATAAGGACTATTTGATCTTGAAGAGTAGGGGACTATCTGAAATATTGTAAAATATGCTCATCTTGATTAGGCTAAACCCTATCAAGAATTTGTAAGAACTACCTCTTGATGCAATAAAAGACTTTTTTTTACCTATCTCTTGCTTTGGATCTATGTTGAGTGAGTTGTGCATGATGGCATTGTGAAGAATAATATTTCTCATCCATTTTCATCCTTTCTAACTTTCTTTAGGTTGTTTTTAAGCTATTGTAGGTCTGGATTAGTGTTCTGCCTAAACCTAGTCCATGAAACACTTATATAATCAACTGGTCTATAAGGTTATGTGAGCTAACATTGTCTTGTTCTGGTCTAGTGTGGGTTCAAGCTTATAAGAGTCTTCCATTTTTATTTGGTGCATCACCTTTTAGCCTTTTTAGGATCCCATTTCCCCTTTTCTAACCCTTTTCCCTATGACAATATTAGTTTAGGTTATTCATCAAGAGGAAGATGACCTTCTCCAGAGGTTCAACCGTATTATAGGATACCCACATCTTGGGGTTGTTCCCATATTGTGATTGGGAGTGGAGGATCATAAATAACTCCCCTTCAAGGGTGCAATCCCATGCCACAACAAGAACTTTATGATGTTGTCTTTTAAAATTCGGTTATTATAAACATGGTTAAATTTACACATACTAAACCTTTTAATTAATATGTTCCAAAACTAGAGTGGTGCAAATATAATGAATAATGTGACTATTAAAAAATCAAAGTTAATTACACAAACCATTATATAAAAATCAAACATTACATCCAATACCTTATTGACAATGGTTAAATAATAATGGATGAACTAGCATCAACATCCAATAATAAAAAACTAGGGATATATCAGGATCCCTTTCTGAAGCATGATCAAGTACATAATAATCAAAACTAAGATCAAAATAAAATTGTATATATCTAAATATTCTTTCCTTAAATATTACATCAATCTCACTATTTATCATTATTAATTCTATTTAAAAATAAATAACCTATCTTAATTAAATATTTAAATCCCATTCCTCATTATATATTTATTACATCATGCTAACCTTCTTATGCACCCCATACTATATTAGTCCCTTGATTATCCCACTAATATCCCATTAAAAAAATAATCCCACCTCATTTAATAACCACTTGCCCAACTTTCCAGTTTAAACTTCAAAATATTCTACCTACCCCCTAACAAACCTATCTATACCTAATTTCTTAAACCCACCTAAAACCCCTGAATTAATCCATATTAATCCTTAATAAAATCTAAAAACCTCTAAAATCTAGAGTCTTCTCTAATTCTCTATAATTATATAAAACTAAAGGGTTCTTATGAATTTAAAAATCATTTTTAATCCTCCCCACCACCTTATAATTAACCAAGCAAAGGGCTTGGTTGAACTAATTTGGAAAATATATAAAATCTCTCACATAGCCTTCATACTCTCATTGCATCCATATTATCCTTGCATTCAAGAAGCCATTTATCCCTCTTGCATTCATCTTGAAATCTTAAAGTCTCTATTGTCAAGCAATCCAACATAGCGATTCAATAATCATTGAAGAATCCATTTGAAGATCTTGGAGGGAAGACAAAGAGAAGAAAGCTGATGGTAAAAACCTCTTAACTAAATTCTTATTGATTATATATTCTCTCCCATTAATGTTATGATATTTTGGGTTAAATTATGATATTTAGTATATTAAATACATTGCTCAAATTTTACAAGCATACATTTTTGTCTATACTGGGAGCCCTACTTTAGACTCTCTTGTGTATGTAATATGGATTAAATCTAGCTTATAGGATATGTTAGGAAGAGATTGGGCTCAAAAACTTAAAAATTTTCACATTCCAAGAGAGTCATAGTTTTGATCTATAATTAGAGATTTTGCATCAACATTTTTGTAGCTGATAATTGTGATTTTGACTAACTACATGGACTTGACTATTAGCCATTAGCTTCCTTTGTAGTTTACTAACCCTCTTCAAAATCACTTATATCTAATCATTATTTTTCTTTTGACCTATGATTTTGCTTAAGCTAGTCATGACTTTGACTCAAGTTTTACATTAAGGTTAACATTAAGAATTTTGATCTCTTTCTAGTTTTTATAATCATGGCTAACCTTGTCATTTTATAGGGTTAAACAATTTTTTTCATCACTTTAAAAATAAGTAGGTCCTTTATAATATGTAAAATCACTTATTGATATTAGTGTTATTGATTTATATTAGTGATCTTGATTTTATTGATTGTGGTTTTGATTTAAACATAAGTTCATTAACTAAAAACTATGATTTAGATCTCTGATAATTTTATTGCTTATATTTAACCTTGATCTGGTTGTAGGAAGGAGGAAACTCTACCCAAATAAAGTCATTACATCCTGAAATAACATTTTGGCCTTCCTCTTCAATATTGCTTCTAGTTAGAAGTGATTCTTAATCCTAATAGAAATTTTGACACACTAAAAGGTGGTTTTGAAAATAATTAGATAATAAGTGGTATTTTCATATAAATCTAGTTTTGATATTTAGTTTTAGATATTCTAGTCTTTACAGATAATTTAGCATTATCTTATAAGTAGTCTTCATAGTGTAAACATATTTTAAATTTTAGATGACATAAAATCACTTCTCATAAATGTTGATTTTGATTATTATAAGTGATTTTGAAGTTACAAAGGTGATTTTGACAACAATTCATTAATAGGTGTTATTTTCATATAATCCAGTTTTTAATCTTTATCTGAAAATATTGTAGTTTTTGTAAATAATTTAGTCTTTTTGTTCATCACCTTATAAGTCATTATAGAATTTGATATAGTTTTTATATATATTTATTTTCCTAGATGCAAAATCACTTCTCAAAAGTAGCAATTTTGATTGTTAACAACAATTGTGAGATATGATATATGATTTTGACTTAAAAAATCTTGATAATACCTCTTACATAATAATATCTAAAATAAAATTATTTTAAAGAACATTTATTTTGCATTATATTATAAAAAATTACTATTCTATATACAAATTACAAAATTATGTCTCACATTCTATAGTTTTGATTAGCAGTTATGGTTTTGAATAGCCATATGCAATTTTGATTACTAATCATGTGGTTATCATGTATTAACCACTTGTAAAATCATAGGTTACCCAATTGTGGTCTTGAATTATTAGAAGTGGTTTTGAAGGAACAAGAGGTAATTTTGATTTATTAGAAACTACTAATAATTATTGTGTAGGACATATAAGCAAGAGGCTCTATAATAGATTTATAACTTGTTTGCTATTAAGATCAGAATTTGGTTTAAGATTTAGGCTTTGAATATTATAGATATCTTTGTTTGTTGGTTTGTGTTTTTATCTTAAAAAACAAAATAATAGTTAAATAAATCTTGTGTGCCTATGTGTTACCCCACAAATTTTATTTTATAGGGTGAAATGTGAAATGGAATTCATCCCCACATACTTGCCTAGTATTTAGGGGTTGGTGACATGGATTTCATCACTGTGTATTCAACCATACCATGTTTTGATAGAGTATAAAAATCAGGGATAACTATCATTAGGCCAAATAGTTGACCACATATAGGTCTTTCATGAAGGGAAAGAGTTAATTATTTGACCAAAGCAGTAGATAACACCCTACATGGATTTGGTCCCCATGTACTTTGCATATATCAAGGATGCCCATAGAAAGCCTTGTTTAACCTAGCATAAGGACTTTCGACCATAATAGGCAACTTGCTGCCAGGGCTAATATTAGACCCCATAGTGACCATCAAGTGAAAATGGGGTTGAGAAGGTTTGAGAGATTCCATAATGGGTCACCCACATACAACCTCACTTGAAAATCTATTAAATGGTGCAATCATCAAGTTACACACCCATTTCATTTACTAAATCTTAGGTCTTGTGATTGGCATGATTATGTGTGTCATGCTAAACCCATATTATTTGTGATCCAAGTTAGCCTTCTCCCTTTCTTGAAAACACCTAGAAAACCCTTAGGATACACTTATCCCATATAGAGTGTTGAGTTTTTCTATCAAATTTTCCTTAGGGTGCTAAAGTGTTTAGTTCCCAATAAGCTAACACCCTAACATTCCATGCAATATTGAACTCTTGTGCACTCATCTAAAGCACGTGACAAGAAACTAGTTGCCATGGGTTATGTTAGATAGTAACTCACTTGTCATATATTGGTGTTTGTTCATATATCTAATTAATATTACACATAAAAAGAACTACATGGATTTATAACTTATTTCAACTATGTAAACAAACATGATTTTGAAGATAAATACCATGAGATTCAAAGTATTGATTATGTAAGTTCATATAGTGTAGATTCTATTTATTATAGTCAAATACAAACCACATGTTACATAAAAAATGTACTAATAACTCAATGTTTCATCTTAACTAACAACTATAACATAACATCATAATTAATATTAAATTATGTGATTTTGCTATTACCATAATGAATCGTTACATGATACCAATGTTCAATAGCATTAAAAAATCTACATAGGGGTATTTACACTTTTTTTCCCTAACCAAGTTGTTACATTATTTATGATACTTTGGTGATTGGCCAATGATATCTAGTAGATTGAGAGTCATGGTAGTCATTTACTTATTTTTCCCTAAGGACCCATGCCTTAGTACCCCTATATTCTCATTTGGTTCTAAATCCCTATTGCTAAATGTCCTCCTTCATATAGGCTAGTACAAAACTCATGCATGAATAAAGTCTATTTTGTCCTTAAGAATCACTCCTCAATCATTTACCACTTTATTTGTACTCCCCAAGTATTTTGCTGATATATCAAGTCCTTCACTCTCAAGTCCTCCATTTGTTATGCCTCTCCTTTGACTGGGTCTTCTTGTGCCACGGTATTCCATTCCATGATGGTTATACTCTATGGTATTCTTATACCATGATGGTTATTCACCATGGTATTCCCATGCCATGCTAGTTCATGCCATGCTAGTTCCATGCTAGAAGCCAAGATACTTAGTCAAAATTCAACATCACCCCACACTATTCTCTTAGTCTATCCTAGATTAAGCATTAGTCCTAACCTAAACCAAAAAATTAGGGACAACCTATTCAATCTTATTCCTGACACATTCCCAATGTGACAAAGTGTTGAACAACTTTTTTCTTATTTCCTTGATCACTACTTTCAACTTTTTAGTCTCCTTAGTTTGATCATAACAATCACTTACATTATTGACCAATTGGCCTAGGGATGTGGAAGGATCCTTTTGGACTTATTCAAGCATGGTGATCTCATTCACAACCTATCCTTGGAGTACCATAAAGTTGAAATTTATTTATTTCTAATGCAAGTTTATTATTTATTTCATAGTTTCAAGATTCTTAAATGCCTTAGCACACTTAGTGTGATCTTTTATTAATATGGAGGCATCCACCAATTGCTATCATTATGTTTCCTTTACTTGGAGTCAAGCCTCTAAAATTTTACTAGGCTATGATAGTTTATAAAAAAACCCATCCAAGATGGGGATCACTTCTCCAACCCTTTGGAAGGTGCACTTGCAGACTTCCACTACTTTAATGGACTATTTAGCTACCCATAATGTTTCATTTCTATCATGGGCTACTCCTTACATTGATTTAATAGGATATTTATAAGGGTATCCATTTTATCAATAACTTCTCCCTCTAAAGGTATCCCATCTACCAATGTTGGTTTGTGGTCCAAAATAACTTTACATAAATATAAAGTTTTAAATTTTACTACTGGGGCTTCTTCCACTGGTGTTTCAGCATGGCCACTTCCTCTTCAAGTGTCTTCTAGGCAATAACTTCTTTATCCTGCATATCCACCACCTTGACATGTTTTGATCTATAGTGCATACTTCAAAATTTGAAATCACATTCTATCATGTGACTTCAAATGCCATTTAAAAAAATACAACACTGGTTTGTAGTAGAGAAAACTATTGGGGATCAACCCAAATAAGAGTGGGCAGTGTCATTGCTTCAAAATTTAAAACTAGGCTATCAGGGGGTTTTTCAAAATGGCATTCTTCATTGTACATGTCGAAGAAAATGACATCTGACACTTAGTGTCTATAGTTACATCCTTTAGATGAAAATGGGAATATAAATATAACAAGTTGTCAAGAATTCATATCTAGTATTGGGTACACAAGTTGGTGGTTACATATACCATAGGTGGTTGAAATTTAAAGTTAGTCAATTGCTTCCCTTTGAGGGGGTCCCATTCAAGGATCTAGACATCTGTATCTGGTGCCAATGAAGTGTTATTAATGTCCATTCCACTCAATTTTTATGTGTTAAAACCATCCCTCTCTTCTGCAAAGTGGATTTTCCATGTCCAACTATGCCTCTTCAAGGGTGGTCTCCTCCTCTTGCACTAAAGATGGTGTTTTTCTACGTATGAATCCTGCAGTTCTCCCTTATGACCCTTAACCTCTTCTTATTCCAATGGAGTGGTTCATATTGATGACACTAAACCTTATGGTTTTCTTATTAGTGTATCTTATTTGGGTGAAGTCCTTAGTGGTGATGCCCTTAGTGGGGATACCCTTAGTGGTGGTGATTGGGTAGTCCTTTACCTTTTTGGTGGTTTTGACTATGAACTTATGCTAGCATCATGCCCAATATGGTTCTTCTTATCAAGTGGTGGTACTAGAGGAAGCTTTTCTCTTTCATGATATATACTTCTAAAAGCTTTCTTCTTAGGTCAAAACATATAAAATAGATTATCAATTGTTTTCCCAACCATGGTTTGGTGAACCTTAACGTCAGTTCTTTTGATCTCATGCTTTTCTCTGTATGGTTTCTTTCCAAGATATCCATACATTTTATGGAGAGTGTGAATCTCCAAGTTAATTCATTCTATTTCAAGGGTGAGGGGATGCAAATCATATATGTGTTTCATTGAGTTGACAAATTACTAAACTTTAAAATTATAAGGTAACTTCAACTAAGTAGAGAGCTCTCTAGAGGGGGCCATCCTAATATACGCTAGAGAAAAATGTTGGTTGATGGCAAATTTGGCTTATTAGCCAACTTGGATGGGTAATTCCTTTGGAATGCACCATTCATTTCCAAAGGCTTCCTTCATTCCATCATACCATGACTTCATGTTGATTTTGAAAGTCAGAGTGATATAACTAGGGCATGTGCATGCCTTGTAACATTCTACAGGGGACTTATACTCTGGTGGGTACAACCAATTCAGTTATCCAAAGGTGTAATTAGTTAAACTAATTTCATCAAACACTATTAAAAAACATAAATACACCCCAAAAGAACCTATGGATAGGTATTCAGTGGGTCCTCTTTGCTTCTATTATAACTTTATTAGTAAAGTACATTACCTAATTGTACTTTATCCCATCAATTACTTGGTGGGTGACATATAGGTGGGCCATGTCCACCTCTTTATATTGATTAGTGCCATATAATTTGGTCATAATTGTTAGGTTGTGGAGCTAAAAGCTTCACCCAAATGCAAACATGGAGGTTGCTGAGTGTCACAGTTGCCGACGTCAGTCAGGCCAGCCAACGTCGGTCAAGTGGAGACAAGAAGCTATCTGACATCGGTCAGGTATCAGCTGACGTCGATCATCCGTAGATAGATAGTGACTGACGTCGGTCACCTGTGCAGTTTTGAACTACGAGTTTCACAGACAGTTTGTTAATGAACCAGTTGTTTACATGTTAAAGACTAATTTTAGTCTTGAGTTGTGTTTCTAATTATTATTTGGCATGGGATCTATATAATAGACTCATGGGCTTTATTGTAAAGGTGTGCTAGTTTGAGAGAGCTTGGTTAGCTCCTTCAGTGTGAAGAGAGCAAGGGTAGCTCCTCCTAGTTCCATAGGGGTGCCGAGTGTGTATGATCAAGTAGATCTACAGGATAACAAGATCTGGTAGAAGATCCACCAGGGTACTGGTTTAGAGAATCATAAGGACTTGGTGAGGTAAGGATAAGGGTTCTTCATGGTGTAAAGAGATCTACATGTGTAAGTAAGATTGGTTTGATTTGTAGGTTGTTACAAGTTCATGGGAGATTTACTTGGAGTACATCACGTACTTGTGTACTGGTAGTATTATTTCTGACTGGTTGGAGGTGAACAACAACTCTGTGTTTGAGGTGATTTTTGTGACCATGATTGAGAGAGTGAAATCTTGAAGGTGAATTACTGTACACTTGGTGTGGGAAGCCTAAAAGGTGTGGAAGAGTGTGGCATCTCTTCATTGTAATTTCTTTCTGAAAGAGTATTAATACAATTGGGTATTGTATCTCATATTCTGTGTTATTTCCTATTTCTAGTTACTTATGATTTAGTTTAATTCCATGTTTAGTTTCTTATACAAAGGTAATCAATGGTGATTCCTAGATCCTAACAAAGTGGTATCAGAGCTTTATGTTCTAGATTCCTGACAAGTGGTATCAGAGCTAAGGTTGCAGGGAGCAGGTTTGTGTTTGATTACAGGTCACTCTCAGGGGTTTTTGATTGAGTGGGAGTATAACAATGGTAGAAGAAAGTACACTAATAATGGAGGAATTCAAAAGCAAGAATGGTCAATTATGGTGTTATGGAAAGAAAGAGCAGGTAAAGAAAGATTGCTGGTTGGTAGAAGATCAGCATGAAGGAGCATGTGTTATAGGTATTATTGCACTAGTTGCTCTTGTATGTTCCTTGGATAAAGTAGAATCTTGGTTTATAGATTCTGTTGCCTCTTTCCATGCAGCCCCAAATAGAGTATTTTTCCATGTTAAGGTCCATGGAGACTTTGGAAAGATTTATTTAGGGGTTGGTGAGCCTTGTCAAAGTATTGGCAAAGGGGAAGTGCAGCTGAAATTGTAGACGGCCAACACATGGGTGTTGAAGGATGTCATGCAGGTCCCAGTTCTGAAGATGAGGCTAATTTCTTCAGGAAATTTGGGTGATGAGAGATGCATAGGAACTCTCATAGTGGATGCACTTGAATTAGCTGGTGGTAAGAAAGGAGGTACTCTTTATCTACCTACTTATATTAATGATTCTCTTTCTGTTGTGAAGACATGGCTTTATAGGCTTGGTCACATGAGTAAGAAGGAGATGCATGTTCTTAAGAGGAAGTCAGATGTCTTTGACAAACTTAAGAACTGGAAAGCCTTGGTGTTTATGGAGGAGATGATGGATAGAGATCAGTGGATGTGGCTTGAGATTTCTGAGCAGGGTAGTTTGGATAGGGTTTTGATCCAAAGAGAGCTCATGGGTAAAAAGTCATCACTCATAGGAGAATATAGTTATTTATTTTGGTCAGGTGGAATTGATGTTGAACAGGCAAGTACCGAAGATGGTCATGTGTATATCAGAGCCGGTAGTGTCGGGCAGAGCATCACAGGTGGTGTGGTGGTTGGTCTTCAAGATTGAGCTTGAAGAGGGATACAAGCCAGGAAACAAAATTAGAGTATGTACTGGTATAGGTACAGGTGTAGTTATTTATCTCCAAGTGGGAGATTGTTAGGTTGTGGAGCTAAAAGCTTCACCCGAATGCAAACATGGAGGTTGCTGAGTGTCACAGTCACTGACGTCGGTCAGGCCAACTGACGTCGTCAGGTGGAGATAAGAAGCTACCAACATTGGTCAGGTATCAACCGACATCAGTCATCCCTAGATGGACAACGAATGATGTCGGTCACCTGTGTGGTTCCAAACTGTGAGTTTCATGGACAGTTTGTTAACGAACCAGTTGTTTGCATGTTAAAGACTAATTTTAGTCTTGAGTTGCATTTCTAATTATTGTTTGGCATGGGATCTATATAATAGACTCATGGGCTATATTGTAAAGGTGTGTTAGTTTGAGAGAGCTTGGTTAGCTCCTTTAGTGTGAAGAGAGCAAGGGTAGCTCCTCCTAGTTCCATAGGGGTGCCAAGTGTGTATGATCAGGTAGATCTGTGGGATAGCAAGATCTGGTAGAAGATCCACTAGGGTACTAGTTTGGAGAATCATAAGGACTTGGTGAGGCAAGGATAAGGGTTCTTCAGGGTGTAGAGAGATCTACATGTGTAAGTAAGATCGATTTGATTTATAGGTTGTTGCAAGTTCATGGGAGATCTACTTGGAGTATGTCCTGTACTTGTGTACTGGCAGTATTGTTACTAACTGGTTGGAGGTGAACAACAACTCTCTGTTTGAGTTGATTGTTGTGACCATGATTGAGAGAGTGAACTCTTGAAGGCAAATTAATGTACACTTGGTGTGGGAAGCCTGAAAGGTGTGGAAGAGTGTGGCATCTCTTCATTGTAATTTCTTTCTGGAAGAGTATTAATACAATTGGGTATTGTCTCTCATATTCTGTGTTATTTCTTATTTCTAGTTACTTGTGATTTTGGTTTAATTCCATGTTTAGTTGCTTATACAAAGGTAATCAATGGTGCTTCCTGAGATCCTGACAAAGTGGTATCAGAACTTTATGTTCTAGATTCCTGACAAGTGGTATCAGAGCTAAGGTTGCAGGGAGCAGGTTTGTGTTTGATTATAGGTCACTCTCAAGGGTTTTTGATTGAGTGGGAGTATAACAATGGCAGAAGAAAGTACACTAAGAATGGAGGAATTCAAAAGCAAGAATGGTCAATTATGGTGTTATGGAAAGAAAGAGCAGGTAAAGAAAGATTGCTGGTTGGTAGAAGATCAACATGAAGGAGCATGTGTTACAAGTATTATTGCACTGGTTGCTCTTGTATGTTCCTTAGATAAAGTAGAATCTTGGTTTATAGATTCTATTGCCTCTTTCCATGCAGCCCCAAATAGAGTATTTTTCCATGTTAAGGTCCATGGAGACTTTGGAAAGATTTATTTAGGGGTTGGTGAGCCTTGTCAAAGTATTGGCAAAGGGGAAGTGCAACTGAAATTGTAGATGACCAACACATGGGTGTTGAAGGATGTCATGCAGGTCCCAGTTCTGAAGATAAGGCTAATTTCTTCAAAAAAGTTGGGTGATGAGAGATGCACAGGAACTCTCATAGTGGATGCACTTGAATTAGTTGGTGGTAAGAAAGCAGGTACTCTTTATCTACCTACTTGTATTACTGATTCTCTTTCTATTGTGAAGACATGGCTTTATAGGCTTGGTCACATGAGTAAGAAGGAGATGCATGTTCTTAAGAGGAAGTCAGATGTCTTTGACAAACTTAAGAACTGGAAAGCCTTGGTGTTTATGGAGGAGATGATGGACAGAGATCAGTGGATGTGGCTTGAGATTTCTGAGTTGGGCAGTTTGGATAGGGTTTTGATCCAAAGAGAGCTCGTGGATAAAAAGTCATCACTCATAGGAGAACACAGTTACCGATGTTGGTCAGGTGGAACTGATGTTGTATAGGTAGGTACCGAAGACAGTCATGTGTAGATCAGAGCTGGTAGTGTCGGGCGGAGCATCACAGGTGGTGTGGTGGTTGGTCTTCAAGATTGAGCTTGAAGAGGGATACAAGCTAGGAAACAAAATTAGAGTATGTACTGGTATAGGTATAGGTGTAGTTATTTATCTCCAAGTGGGAGATTATTAGGTTGTGGAGCTAAAAGCTTCACTTGAGATGCAAACATGGAGGTTGTTAAGTGTCACAATCACCGACGTCAGTCAGGCCAACTAACGTTAGTCAGGTGGAGATAGGAAGCTTCCAACATCAGTCAGGTATCAACTGACATTGGTCATCCCTAAACAGACAATGACCGATGTCGGTCACCTGTGCGGTTCCAAACTGTGAGTTTCACTGACAGTTTGTTAACGAACCAGTTGTTTGCATGTTAAAGACTAATTTTAGTCTTGAGTTGCATTTCTAATTATTTTTTGGCATGGGATCTATATAATAGAATCATGAGATATATTGTAAAGGTGTGTTAGTTTGAGAGAGCTTGGTTAGCTCCTTCAGTGTGAAGAGAGCAAGGGTAGTTCCTCCTAGTTCCATAGGGGTGCCGACTGTGTATGATCAGGTAGATCTATGGGATAGCAAGATCTGGTAGAAGATCCACTAGGGTACTGGTTTGGAGAATCATAAGGACTTGTTGAGGCAAGGACAAGGGTTCTTCAGGGTGTAGAGAGATCTACATGTGTAAGTAAGATCGATTTGATTTGTAGGTTGTTGCAAGTTCATGGGAGATCTACTTGGAGTACTTCTCGTACTTGTGTACTGGTAGTATTTTTACTGACTAGTTGGAGGTGAAAAAAAACTCTCTATTTGAGTTGATTGTTGTGACCATGATTGAGAGAGTGAAATCTTGAAGGCAAATTAATGTACACTTGGTGTGGGAAGCCTGAAAGGTGTGGAAGAGTGTGGCATCTCTTCATTGTAATTTCTTTCTGAAAGAGTATTAATACAATTGGGTATTGTCTCTCATGTTTTATGTTATTTCTTATTTCTAGTTACTTGTGATTTTGGTTTAATTCCATGTTTAGTTGCTTATATAAAGGTAATCAATGGTGCTTCCTAGATCCTGACAAAGTGGTATCAGAACTTTATGTTCTAGATTCCTGACAAGTGGTATCAGAGCTAAGGTTGCAGGGAGCAGGTTTGTGTTTGATTATAGGTCACTCTCAAGGGTTTTTGATTGAGTGGGAGTATAACAATGGCAGAAGAAAGTACACTAAGAATGGAGGAATTCAAAAGCAAGAATGGTCAATTATGGTGTTATGGAAAGAAAGAGCAGGTAAAGAAAGATTGCTGGTTGGTAGAAGATCAACATGAAGGAGCATGTGTTACAAGTATTATTGCACTGGTTGCTCTTGTATGTTCCTTGGATAAAGTAGAATCTTGGTTTATAGATTCTGTTGCCTCTTTCCATGCAGCCCCAAATAGAGTATTTTTCCATGTTAAGGTCCATGGAGACTTTGGAAAGATTTATTTAGGGGTTGGTGAGCCTTGTCAAAGTATTGGCAAAGGGGAAGTGCAGCTGAAATTGTAGATGGCCAACACATGGGTGTTGAAGGATGTCATGCAGGTCCTAGTTCTGAAGATAAGGCTAATTTCTTCAAGAAAGTTGGGTGATGAGAGATGCATAGGAACTCTCATAGTGGATGCACTTGAATTAGTTGGTGGTAAGAAAGCATGTACTCTTTATCTACCTACTTGTATTAGTGATTCTCTTTCTGTTGTGAAGACATGGCTTTATAGGCTTGGTCATATGAGTAAGAAGGAGATGCATGTTCTTAAGAGGAAGTCAGATGTCTTTGACAAACTTAAAAACTGGAAAGCCTTGTTGTTTATGGAGGAGATGATGGACAGAGATCAACGAATGTGGCTTGAGATTTCTGAGTCAGGTAGTTTGGACAGGGTTTTGATCCAAAGAGAGCTCGTGAGTAAAAAGTCATCACTCATAAGAGAACAGAGTTACCAATGTTGGTCAAGTGGAACTGATGTCGAATAGGCAGGTACCGAAGACGGTCATGTGTAGATCAGAGCTGGTAGTGTCTGGCGGAGCATCACAGGTGGTGTGGTGGTTGGTCTTCAAGATTGAGCTCGAAGAGGGATACAAGCCAGGAAAAAAAATTAGAGGATGTAGTGGTACAGGTACAGGTGCAGTTGTTTATCTCCAAGTGGGATATTATTAGGTTGTGGAGCTAAAAGCTTCACCTAGATGCAAACATGGAGGTTGCTGAGTGTCACAATCACTGACGTCGATCAGGCCAACCGATGTCAATCAGGTATATATAGGAAGCTACCGACATCGGTCAGGTATCAGCCGATGTCGGTCATCCCTAGATAGATAGTGACTGATGTCGATCGCCTGTGCAATTCTAAACTGTGAGTTTCATGGATAGTTTGTTAATGAAGTAGTTGTTTGCATGTTAAAGACTAATTTTAGTCTTGAGTTACGTTTCTAATTATTATTTGGCATGGGATCTATATAATAGACTCATGCACTATATTGTAAAGGTGTGCTAGTTTGAGAGAGCTTGGTTAGCTCCTTCAGTGTGAAGAGAGCAAGGGTAGCTCCTATTAGTTCCATAGGGGTGCCAAATGTGTATGATCAGGTAGATCTGTGAGATAACAAGATCTAGTAGAAGATCCATCGGGGTACTAGTTTGGAGAATCATAAGGACTTGGTGAGGCAAGGACAAGGGTTCTTCAGGGTGTAGAGAGATCTACATGTGTAAGTAAGATCAGTTTGATTTATAGGTTGTTGTAAGTTCATGGGAGATCTACTTGGAGTACATTGCGTACTTGTGTACTGGTAGTATTGTTATTGACTGGTTGGAGGTGAACAATAACTCTGTGTTTGAGTTGGTTGTTGTGATCGTGATTGAGAGAGTGAACTCTTGAAGGTGAATTACTGTACACTTGGTGTGGGAAGCCTGAAAGGTGTGGAAGAGTGTGGCATCTCTTCATTGTGATTTATTTTTGGAAGAGTATTAATACAATTGGGTATTATCTCTCATATTCTGTGTTATTTCCTATTTCTAGTTATTTGTGATTCTGATTTAATTTCGTGTTTAGTTACTTATACAAAGGTAATCAATGGTGCTTCTTAGATCCTGATAAAGTGGTATCAAAATTTTATGTTCTAGATTCCTAACAAGTGGTATCAGAGCTAAGGTTGCAGGGAGCAGGTTTGTGTTTGATTAAAGGTCACTCTCAGGGGTTTTTGATTGAGTGGGAGTATAACAATGGCAGAAGAAAGTACACTAAGAATGGAGGAATTCAAAAGCAAGAATGGTCAATTACGATGTTATGGAAAGAAAGAGCAGGTAAAGAAAGATTGCTGGTTGGTAGAAGATCAGCATGAAGGAACATGTGTTGCAGGTATTATTGCACTGGTTGCTCTTGTATGTTCCTTGGATAAAGTAGAATCTTGGTTTATAGATTCTATTGCCTCTTTCCATGCAGCCTCAAATAGAGTATTTTTACATGTTAAGGTCCATTGAGACTTTGGAAAGATTTATTTAGGGGTTGGTGAGCCTTGTCAAAGTATTGGCAAAGGGGAAGTGCGGCTGAAATTGTAGATGGCCAACACATGGGTGTTGAAGGATGTCATGCAGGTCCCAGTTCTAAAGATGAGGCTAATTTCTTTAGAAAAGTTGGGTGATGAGAGATGCACAGGAACTCTCACAATGGATGCACTTGAATTAGTTGGTGGTAAGAAAGCAGGTACTCTTTATCTACCTACTTGTATTACTGATTCTCTTTATGTTTCAAAGATGTGGCTTTATAGGATTGGTCACATGAGTAAGAAGGAGATGCATGTTCTTAAGAGGAAGTCAGATGTCTTTGACAAACTTAAGAACTGGAAAGCCTTGGTGTTTATGGAGGAGATGATGGACAGAGATCAGCGGATGTGGCTTGAGATTTCTGAGTAGGGCAGTTTGGACATGGTTTTGATCCAAAGAGAGCTCATGGGTAAAAAGTCATCACTCATAGGAGAACACAATTACTGATGTTGGTCAAGTGGAACCGATGTCGAACAGGCAAGTACTGAATACGGTCATGTGCAGATCAGAGCCGATAGTGTCAGGCAGAGCATCACAGGTAGTGTGGTGGTTAGTCTTCAAGATTGAGCTTGAAGAGGGATACAAGCTAGGAAACAAAATTAGAGGATGTATTAGTATTGGTAAAGGTGCAGCTATTTATCTCCAAGTGGGAGATTGTTAGGTTGTGGAGCTAAAAGCTTCACCTGGATGCAAACATGGAGGTTACTGAGTGTCACAATCACCGACGTCGATCAGGCCAACCGACATCGGTCAGGTGGAGATAAGAAGCTATTGACATCGGTCAGGTATCAACCGATGTTGGTCATCCCCAGATAGACAACGACCGACATTGATTGCTTGTGCAGTTCTAAACTGCGAGTTTCACAGACATTTTGTTAACAAACCAATTGTTTGCATGTTAAAGACTAATTTTAGTCTTGAGTTGCGTTTCTAATTATTATTTGGCATGGGTTCTATATAATAGACTCATGGGATGTATTGTAAAGGTGTGTTAGTTTGAGAGAGCTTGGTTAGCTCCTTTAGTGTGAAGAGAGCAAGGGTAGCTCCTCCTAGTTCCATAGGGGTGCCGAGTGTGTATGATCAGGTAGATCTGTGGGATAGCAAGATCTGGTAGAAGATCCACTAGGGTACTAGTTTGGAGAATCATAAGGACTTGGTGAGGTAAGGACAAGGTTTCTTCAGGGTGTAGAGAGATCTACATGTGTAAGTAAGATCGATTTGATTTGTAGGTTGTTGCAAGTTCATGGGAGATCTACTTGGAGTATGTTGTGTACTTGTGTACTGGTAGTATTGTTACTGACTGGTTGGAGGTGAACAACAACTCTGTGTTTGAGTTGATTTTTGTGATTGCGATTGAGAGAGTGAAATCTTGAAGGTGAATTACTATACAATTGGTGTGGGAAGCCTGAAAGGTGTGGAAGAGTGTGGCATCTCTTCATTGTAATTTCTTTCTGGAAGAGTATTAATACAATTGGGTATTGTCTCTCATATTCTGTGTTATTTCCTATTTCTAGTTACTTGTGATTTTGGTTTAATTCTGTGTTTAGTTGCTTGTACATGGTAATCAATTGTGCTTGCAGGTCCTAACAATAATGATGCATGTTTATACTCAGACGGTAGGGTATTGTAAGTTCTTAATGTGCTAGCATGGTCTTATTTTTGATATTCTAGCATCATGGTGGTCTTCTCTATTTCTTATGAGTCCTCCAAATCAAATTCAAAGTCCACGTTAGATCATTGTAACCCTGACATCTTGTTGATTATTTTAGTTATAATCTTCATGCAATACCCAAAAAAATAGATGTAGTCCTCATGGACGTATGAAAGCAAAAATTTTATTGCCTCTTCCAATTTTCCAAAATATGGGAGGTTAGAAAGATGGAAGAGCCCTATAGAGTGTAAGGTATTGAATATTTTAAAGTCATACACCAATTCAATCCTAGTGTTTTGGTGCTTAACTCAATATTCATTCTAAATATCAACCTCATTTTTAGGTTAGTGATGGTTATAATAAAAAATGATACAGGTGGGTATATTTGATACCCAATTTTCTGAATGCAACACCATTTCTAGGTAATACATCTCCTCTGTTAGCAAAGGTGGAAGTGGATGCACTTGAGATTTCATCTTAGTTTATCATGCCATTTCTATTCCTTCACCTTATACGTGCTCATGCTATCTTTAGGTGTTTCCTCTATGATTAGTATTGTTTCCCTCCAACACTTATCTCCTTTTCCTCTAGAATAGATGGTAGAGGCTCAATTATATGGGTATTTTTCTTAAGCCACATCACCCTTTAGGGAACCCAAAGGTTGAGATGCAACCATTTGATATTCCTAAAAGAAGACATGTTTGTTATGGAAATGTGTCAACTATCTTGCTTTGATGCTCGTTAATGGTAGATGCTGACCTATGAAACTTATAATCACCAAATTTCATTTGCATGCTTTTAGTTTAGCTATCTTTTACTTGATCACTCAAATAAAACCCTACTTAATGATCAAAAAATAGGAAATTAGTACTTTACACTTATCCTTGAATCACCTAAACTTAGTTATTCACTCTTCGACTTTGTAAAGTCACATTCAAAGTAAAGGTAAAGTTTGGAATAATTCCCCACATGTATTTTTATATATTCAAGGGGGTAACTTGTATTTAATACCCCCATATCTTTGACCATCACTTCTTTAAATCAATGTGATTTAACTATTTTATTTATTCAACTATCACTTCTCTCCATAAATGTGATTATTGGTATGATCATGACACAATGTTGTCTTACTTATCATAATCACTATCTCTTTATATTAATGACATGTATTATCCCACACTTTTGTTAGAGTGCATTATAGATGTAAAACCATTTAAATATTCATACCATTTGTGGGAATATCTATCTTTATACCTATTTTATTTCATATGCATCCCTATGGACCATTTCCCAACACATGTAACACCCCTTACCCCACACTAAATGTGCATTATGGTCCTACATAAAAACATAAATACTAAGTTATAAAAATAAATTAAATAATATAAAGAAGCATGCAATGAAAGCAATACCTTATTGTAAACAAAAAAAATCCTAAACTAATGGCATATTCCTTATTGATATAATTGAAGCTAATCTTTAAGAAAATAAATATGGCTATAGCCAATTACCATTGCAATGACTAGGAAGAAATTGGCAACCCAATATTTTAAAATGACATGCACTAGTAGGATGAATATTATGAACAAAAGGACCACCCTAGTGAACACAAAGATTATTAAGGTAGTGTGATAACTTGGAGTCATATATTAAAACATTCATTCTTAGGATAAATGTCTTATGGTCAAGGTGGTGATTATGCCATGCCTTTTGTTTGTGTTTCTCCAAATCTTGACTTTAATGAGCAAGGAAACATGCTTCATCAAACCAGTCATAAAAAAGAATCCAAACATGATTTTAATGATGATTCATCATCTAATTATCTAATGTGTGCAATGAAAAGAGAAGGTACCAAGAATTCAACTAGAATAACTTCTTTAGTTTTGAACACTAGATTGAAGGTTATTATTTTGTTGAGGTGCTTGTATGTTGATTTATAATATTAAAGTAATGCAGACACCTGATCATATCATTTTATGTATCTAATATTTTTTTTTAAAGTGTTGTGCCCGATATTTTTTTGAATTCTTAAATAGTTCCATTAGCCTGGGGATGATATGGTGTTGTCTTATGATGGACAATCATAAATTTAGTGAGTAAAACACATATAGTCTCATTGAGGAAGTGTGTACCATGATCATTGATAAAACTTAATGGATAACCAAATAATGTTATAATATGTTTCAATATTAAGCAAAAAGTGGTTTTTTTAGTACAATCCCTTGTTGGCATGGCCTGAACCCAATGTGTGAGATAATCAATTGCTATGATGATATAGCAAGAACTTGTACATTGTCTAGCTGGGTTGATGGGGATGAAAAAATCAATGGACCATTTATAAAATGGCTCTTTCAATAAAATAAGATGTAATGGCATGGAATTTTTATGATTTTGTTTCCCCATGCATTGGCAAATATCACATGGTTTGACATTCAACTTGAAATCTTGGAAAAGCATAGGCCACTATAGTCTAGCTAATAAAACTTTATGGGTAGTAGCCTCACCAACATAGTGTCTACCAAAAATTCCTTCATAAAATTTATATATTACCTCAAGCTATCATGTTTCATGAAATAAATGAAGGATTTCATCTCATCCAAGCTTGTAGAGGTCCCTTCCAATGAGCTAGAATGGTGCAACACAGATGACTAGTTGCTTCTTAGCCTACATACTCAAATGATTTGGCACTGTGCCAATAGTTAACAAAGCTAATATATCTTCTAACTCCTCAAGAACATGTGAAATACAAAACAATTTTACATTAGGTAAGTCATCCTCAATGGCTTGCACTGGCTCACTAGAATCAATTTTGGAGAGATGGTCAAAACTGTAATTGGCTTTATCTGGTTTAACCATGATAGAGAATTAAAATTATTATAATAACACAATCTAGTGACAAATGTGGCCATGTAACACAAGTTTATTGTAATATCCCTTCGGATACCAAAACAAAAGCTCTGAATTGGTTATCTATATTTCTGCAAAATATCTTCAAATTGATAAATAAATCACAGTATAATCTCTTATTTATTTGCTCATATGCTTACAATAGAGGTCCTCTATCAAATATACAAATAATATTTAAAGTACGGCCTTAATAGCCTAAATATTCCACAAATTAGGAAAGAAATCTAGTCTGGTACATCTCGGCCTACTGTGTAAAAAACACAGTCACCGACGTCGGTTATACTGCCATCATCAGTCGACCTGTAGTCGTTAACTTGCCGACGTCGGTGATATGTCGATCGATGTCAGTCTCTGTAGGTCTCTATTCACCGATGTCAGTGCCTGAACATTCTGTTGATGCGTATGTATTTTCACAGATCTATACGGAATTCATACGGCTACTGATATAGCACTACCTGTATGCTTGATCCTGATCTATAGAATTATGGGCTAATACATAAGATCTATATCTGGATAATTCTTGAATCAAAACATAAAGAAATAAATACCTGTAAACCCTTGTGATAGCTTCTGTGTGAAGTTATCTCTAAAAAACCCTAAAATACTATGATAACCTCTGTATGAAGCTATATCTCAAATTGGCAATAGATCAGCTGATATTTCACAGCGTCTGAATCGCACACAATGAAGAGTTGACATTCTCCACTACAAATGGAATCCTGGAACCCTTGGCTCAGTCTTCACAGAAGAATTCTTCAAAATCAATAATCAATAATCAATGGCTAATCAATAATGGCCTCCATGAGAAACCCTTATACCCTCAAAAAGATGTGCTTGCCCTAATTAGGGTTTTTCTTAAATTAGAATTAGGGTTTATAATTAAAAATAGGCTAAATAATTAATATTTGATTAAATCAATCAAATATTAATATCTCCCTTAATACATGTCGGATCCTCGAACCGTTCGAAGCTAGTGAACCAGGGATTGATTCCGCACATGACCACACCAAAATAAAGGTGCTCTGCTGCATGTTAAATATCTCTAAATAATAGGAGCTCAGGCCCAATGTGTCTAAAATAACTTGAATGAAAACCAACTATAGAAATTCTATGAATCAAAGTCAAGCCAAGCTCCATTATGACCCTCTATCCATCATATTAGCCTACGAAGGTCACATAATAGGCTAATCATCAAGTCTGTCAATGTCCATGAAAAAGGGGACATGACAATCCACCCCTCCAAAAATTGCTTGTCCCCAAGCAATCTCAGAACAATGAACCACTTGATCCACCTAGATCCCAAATGTAGTTATGCTCTGCATAGCTGTAAATCAATGCAAGTACCTATAATATCATCAGAAGTAGAACAAAGAGGGACCCATAATCAAACTGGCGAATGCAACTCAACCAAAATCTAAAAGCACAACTACCATAGTCAAGAACGCATGAGAAACAAACTCTCAAAGTATGATAACCCAAATAGAATGGACAACTCCAACTGCCAATTCCATCTACAAAAGATGGTGCCAATCCATCCCATAATTGATCCCTCTATAAAGGTGGCATGGCCAACTGTACCACACTATCATCGATGTGAGAAGAATCAATCTAAAAACTCAACTCTACTGGTATGCCAGACACATCAGGATTAGGTACTCCCAAATCTTGAACATGTGTGTCTACCTCAACAACATGCTCCTCATCAGTAGCTACAGAAACATACTCATCACTGATACTCAATGTACTAACCTTTGAGTAGACCTCCACACTCTGAATGCAAACATCAGACTCATCCTCACTATCTAAAACCTGATCTGAACTCGCCTTAAGACAAAGCTCATCCACAACATCCTCAACTGCTCCTACTTGTGAAGATAATGCAGATAAATCATTCCCTGAAGATGTGTTAATGTCTCCCTGTACTGGATCAACATGTCTATCAAATTCATCATTCAAGTTTATGCATGTCATAGGGAAATTACTACGATCCTTAGGCCTATCAATTAAACTCTTTAACCACATACCGGCTCTAGGTGAGACATTTTTCTCTTTTATCCAGACATATCATAAATCTTCTGCCAAAAGTTTAGAAATTTTATCCTCCTCCTCAAACAAGATTGTGAACATGATAGAGTGCATTGATGCTAATACATCACTGGAATGAAACTCATCTAAAATATTCCAAAATATTTTAAACATCCTGCGAATGTCACCAATACAACCTACTAACATCATAATGTTTTCAAATCCATACCTTGCAAATGTTTCAAGTAATCTTGCCCTCGTTGAGAAATGAGGGTCTCTAATGTCATCCAACTTTTCAAAGCTTTTTACCATGGCATGAAGTACCTCTCTCATAATTCGATCATCATAAAAATTAAAGCCAACTATTATCCTCATGATTTCACTAATGCAAGAGAGAGTTGCAAGTCTTACCACCTCATCATGATGTCTCAATAATTGGGGCTTCACTAAAGAATCAAACGCTGGAGATAACACTGTTTGCATCTCATAAGAATTTGACTACTCAACCTTGCTTAAATAAATTTCTAACTCCTCCAAAGTTTTTAGAATGTCATCTGCTTACTGGAATGGATTATCTAACTTCTTCTTTGCATTGTGCATTCTTTCTTCCAAATCTTTGACACCTATTAAAGCCATACTGATACCCAAGCTACCCAATAGGATGGCAAGACATTGCTCTGATGTGCCCAATAGGATGGCAGGAATTTGGCTCTAATACCACTGTAATATCCCTTCGGATACCAAAACAAAAGCTCTGAATTGCTTATCTTTATTTCTGCAAAATATCTTCAAATTGATAAATAAATCACAATATAATCTCTTATTTATTTGATCATATACTTACAATAGAGGTCCTCTGTCAAGTATACAAAGAATATTGAAAGTATGGCCTTAATAGCCTAAATATTCCACAAATTGGGAAAAAAATCTAGATCTGGTACGTCTTGGCCTGCTGTGTAAACAACATAGTCACCGACGTCGGTTATACTGCCGTCGTCGATCGACCTGTAGTCGTTAACTTGCCGACATCGGTGATATGTCGATCGATGTTAGTCTCTGTAGGTCTCTATTTGTTGATGTCGGTGCCTGAACTTTCTATTGATGCGTATGGATTTTCATGGATCTGTACGAAATTCGTACAGCCACTGATATAGCACTACTTGTATGCTTGATCCTGATCTGTAGAATTATGGGCTAATACAAAAGATCTATATCTGGATAATTCTTGAATCAAAACATAAAGAAATAAATACCTGTAAACCCTTGTGATAGCTTCTATGTGAAGTTATCTCTCAAAAACTCTAAAATACTGTGATAACCTTTGTATGAAGCTATCTCTCAAATTGGCAATAGATCAGCTGATATTTCACAGCCTCTGAATCACACACAATGAAGAGTTGATGTTCTCCACTGCAAATGGAATCCTGGAACCCTTGGCTCAATCTTCACAGAAGAATTCTTCAAAATCAATAATCAATAATCAATGGCTAATCAATAATGGCCTCCATGAGAAACCCTTATACCCTCAAAAAGATGTGCTTGCCCTAATTAGGGTTTTTCTTAAATTAGAATTAGGGTTTCTAATTAAAAATAGGCTAAATAATTAATATTTGATTAAATCAATCAAATATTAATATCTCCCTCAATACATGTCGGATCCTCGAACCGTTCAAAGCTAGTGAACCAGGGAGTGATTCTGCACATGACCTTACCAAAATAAAGGCACTCTGCTGCATGTTAAATATCTCTAAATAATAGGAGCTCAGGCCCAATGTGTCTGAAATAACTTGAATGAAAACCAACTATAGAAATTCTATGAATCAAATTCAAGACAAGCTCCATTATGACCCTCTATCCATCTTATTAGCCTACGAAGGTCACATAATAGGCTAATCATCAAGTCTGTCAATGTCCACGAAAAAGGGGACATGACAATATAGTGACAAATGGCTCACTAGAATCAATTTTGGAGAGATGGTCAAAACCATAATAGGCTTTATCTGGTTTAACCATGAGAGAGAATTAAAATTATTATAATAACACAATCTAGTGACAAATGTGGCCATGTAACACAAGTTTATTAACCAAATATTTCAAATATTCATGATATATATAAAACACAAAAGGATTTGCCAATAGATACTCTAAGAACTTTTGTAAACCATAGACCATAGAAAGTGCTTCGTGCTCCATTGTGGTATAGTTTAACTCAATTGAAATAAGATTTATGTTTGTAAAGTAGATGAGATAATTAAGGTGACCTTTCATAAGATATAAAAGTATCATAATGATGGCCATACTAGAAGCATCAACATGGACATGGAATGGTTTAGTCTAATCAGGGAACTAGAGAATCAGTGTAATGACGAGCTTGTATTTCAAGTTTTCAAAGGCTTCTTAGCAAGAGTAGGTCCAAATAAAGTATTCATTATGTTTCAAGAGTTAATCTAATGGTGTGAAAATCCTTGCATAACCTTGGTTGAATTTTTGATAGTTCCCAATAAGACCTATAAAGGCACAAAATGCACATTGAGATTTTAGTGTTGGTAGATGGAAGATGATAGCTACCTTAGCAGGGTCCACCAGAAACCCATCTTGGCATATAATGTGACCAAGGAGAATGCTAAATGGTGTCGAAAAAATACATTTCTTTAAATTTAGTGAAATTTGAAGCACTTAATAATGCTCAAGAATAAGTCATATTATAATAGTGGTCTTTCAATAGGCCATAAACTATCCAATCATCCAAATAAACCTGAAGGAATTTATGGATGAAGTCTTTAAAGGCCTTAACGATTATTCAAGAGAATATAGTAGGTGTATTTTTAACCCAAAAAATATGATGGTATATGCTTAAGACCCCCACTCATTAACAAATGTAGTCTTAGGTTGATCCTCCTATATGATCTAGACCTGATGGTACCTAGAAAATCCATATGTGAAAGTGTAAATTTCACACCCTATGACACCTTTGAGGATTTATTTTATGAATGGTGGTAAAAAAGGGTCAATAACGTAATATTCATTAAGTATTTGGTAATCAAGAAAAATTATAATGCACCCATATTTATTTATATTTATTACAATGGGGGTGACCCACTCAGACTCATCAATTGGAGTTATAACTCTAATGTGCAACATACTATAAATTTACTCTTTCATCCATGAATATAAATATAGATTCATCCTATATGGCCTTTTCTTAACTGGGTAAACAAATTCAACTAATTTGATATGCATTTTACATAAGGATGGATGAAAACCTTTCATTTCACTATAATTCCTTATAAAAACATATTTTTACTCTTTTATAAACTCAAACACTTTAGAAATATTAGTATCAGACTACTAGTTACCCATAATAACTATATTTGGTGCTTCCTCTATGCTAATGTTGTGATAGATGGTTTGAATAGGTTTCGAGTATGGGTGGTCTACATTATGACCACTATCTTGAATAGTTTGAGCACCATAATCTATGGGAATATCTAAAAGATTTGTCAATGGGTTAGGTGATTTGGACCCTTCACCTTCATCAATATGAAAGACTAGTTTTTGCTTTCCTTTTATGAATTTATTCATGATGTTCCTAATTGAGGATAGGTTTTGGTATAAGGGAGGATTGCACAGTTGGATCATTAAAAATAACCAAGCCTTCTTCTAGTACATCATGTATATGTTATAACTAATCTTCCACATGACTGGGGTCACCAATAACTACTTGAAGTATGGCTTGGAGTGTGAGGTGAAAGTCCATCCTCGGGGATGAATAAGATAATGACAAAACCATGTTATTTTTAAAAAAATGCCAAAAATAGGTACCTAACTATCTTTCTTCATGAAAAAACCATGATATGGACCAAGTGCATAAAGTTTAATAAAATGTATGTACTCACACATACTCTAGAGAGAAAGATTCTTTAGCCAACCACATGTTTTACAATCTTCTAGGTGTGGTTCTAGTGCTTGGTCCCCACTATAGCTGATTATAACTTGGATGCGGTTATCATGATGAAACTAGTGATTTAAAGCATAGCGTACTTGGGCCTAATAAAGGAGATGCTCATTATGAGTTTGCCACCATCTCTTGGATGTGCCATAAAATAGGTGAACCAATGAATGCATACAATAAATATTAGAGTCATAGAAGGCTTCAAGTCACTAGATGAAGTTGTAGACTTCAATTTATCTATCAAACCATAGAAATTCATCAATCCTTTCTAGTGGTGTATCAAAAATTGGTCCTTGTATGAATTTTTTGGTAATAAGATGAATAAATATATGGTGCTTGTGGTACTGGTGTAGAATGCCTTCATAAATGCTGATGGCATTGCACACTTGTTTAGTGAGGTCATAGTCACCATGAGCCCAATAATTACAAGAATTACTTGTCATATTAGAAAGGGACTATGTGTCCATCCATAAAAATATGCCTTCAAGTGTAGGATCATGATTTTCACCATCTATAGCTATGACATTATATATATGATTAATATCCTCATCCACACTAATAGGTTCTACATATGGTGGCCCATGTGCTTTCTCTAATGGTATGATGACTCGTTGATCAATATTTTAAAAATTGATATATCATTTTTTGAATCTTAAATTAGTTTTGTTTACATAACACCAAGGACAACCTAATATGGATAAAAAATCATCATCTTCAGCCAATTTGATAACTTTAAAGTCAATCTTGAAAGGTACCTTAAGGATATCGATAGTTGCATTTTTAAGAATGCTAATTGGTAGAGCATGGGTTTTATTGGCCATAAACATGTGAGGTGATGGTTGTAATGCTAGGCTAGCCATTTTTTGATATGCATCCTTTATGAGGACATTGACCTCAACACTAGTGTCAACTAAAATGTCTCTAATCACCCATCTGTCAATGACAAACATTTACTAGTATTTCTTTATCCTCTTGAGGGATAGGAGGAACATGAGTATCTTGTTGTCAACATGGTTTAATTGACTAAATTTAGTTGGAATTGGCACCTAATGTTTAATACAATTACTAAACTATGGGATAATATATTATTTTAATAGGTGCTCACAAAGTTATTTAAAATCATCCCACACCACATTTTGATGTTTCATGGATTTTTGAAAATCAACATGTTAGGAAGCTTCTCAGTCCTTATGAAAATAAATTTCCCTTTGAAGTTCCCATACCAAGGTCATAGTATCCTAGAGCATGTATTTTTATTAGTGGGCATCAAGATACTTCATTACATGAGGCTCTTCATGTTATATCTTATTAATGGGTGGAATAGACATAGACTAGGACCATCCTCTATTGTGTGTGGTGATATTAACCTATTGGGTCATCAGAGTGATAGAGCATGGTCATTAATGTGTTTTATTAATGAGAACCAACTAGAACCTTTTTCATTTTTTTATTTTATGAAGGTTGTGTATAAATTAGGACATTCCTCCAACTAATGCTCCTTTTTATGAAAAGCACATGTTAGATAAACTAGATAATCTCACTGAAAGTATATGTGTTATTCCCAAAATCAGCTATGCTCATTTTCGAAACAACCCCTATGAAACTTGTCCATTTCGTGTTTTTCTCTTTAAGTTTAATTTTTGAGGAAAGTTTTTCTTATTCTCGCATTTGCTCAACTGGCATCATTTGAAGTTCATGACATTCCCTTATTACATTTTCCCAAAAATGGGAAAATCATTACAATATTGATGCAACTAGAGGACAAAGTTTTCATTTCCCAGAGTTAGTGTTTTCTGGCGTTTCCATGCAGGGGCGGCATTTTTTATTGCCACTGCATTTGTTTTATTTCTTCCATGCAAAGGCGGCATTTTTTGCCACCCTTGCATCCATCATGAAAGAGTGGTGAAATTTGATTCCCTTGCATCTTTTTGATCTCTTCCATGTAGGAGCAGTGATTTTTGCCACCCCTACATATCTTTTCAACCTCCCATGTAGAGGCAACAATTTTCACCACCCCTGCACTGTCTCAATTTTTGTGCACAGCATTTATGGCCACGTACATCAAGTGGTTGGGGGTGATTTTCACCCCCATTTAATCTATTTTTTCCCTTTTTCAACCTCATTCTTCCATTCCTCCTCCTGTTCTCTACTTTTGGACAATCAAATAAGCAAGAAGAAGCACATTTTTGCTAGATTCAAGCCTCATTTCATATTTCTCTAGGTAGGGTTTCAGTTTTTGTTTATTTTCTTTTTTCCTTTGGCCTTTTCCTAGTTGTTTTTTCTCTTCTTTTCATCTCTTAGTCTAGAGATTTATTTTCTTTTGTGTTTTCCCTTCCTCCTTTTCCCCACTCAGATGTGATTTGAGTGGGGAGGATCCTCTTCCTTTCTCCCCCCATCAACCACCCAACCCACATAATGGCAGCAATTTTCACCACCCTTATATCCCTTTGCCCTACCTTGTGAAAGGGTGGAAAAAATCACCACCCTAACATAGTTTCCAAACTACCAAACTGATGCATTGGCAGTAATTTTTGCCACTGATGCACATCCAAACACCATCCAATGTGCATTGGCAGAAAAAATTACTGCCAATACATCTAACCTCACCACCATGTGCAAGGGTGGTAATTTTTGCCACACTTATATGAAAACATCCAACTATTTTAAAGCATCGGTGGCAAAAATTTTTACTAATACATTCTCCTTTCCACCCTGACATGCACAGGTGGCAATTTTTGCCGCCTATGCATGCAAAACTTTTTCCACATGCAAAGGAGGTAATTTTTGCTGCCCTTACATACCTTCTCCCCATTTTTCCTAACTCTGGGAAATTTTAATTTTTTCCATTTTTTAAGCCTGCTCCCCTTTCCTTCTGCTTTTTCACCTACTCAAGTGTGTTTCCCTAGTCATGATCACCCAATGTGCAATTTTTCCAAATTGCCAATTCTTTCCTAATTGTGTGATCATGACTCTTATCGCAGTTTCTCCTAAAGATCTTTCTTCATCAACACACTTCTAAAAAAGGCTCATCCTGATGACTGAAGCTTCTCCAAAAAGGTTGAAGGTGATGAAGTACCAATATCAAAGTGTTTTCCCAATCACCTTGGTCACTTCTAATGTTGATGACATTAGGGACATAGAGATCGACCATGTAGATATGGCTGAGTTCATGGAGAGAACCAAGGAAAACAATCCAAGCTCTAAAATGAAGAGGATAATTGAAAGCAATATCCACCTAGCCTCCTTTTTTCTTATGGTGGTGCATCACATAGATTTTGTCCTCCAGTGCACCCAATTCTACAACAAAGAGACTAGAGCTGTGTCAGATACTAGTGGTAATGTGGTAATTCAACTAGACCCCAAATTCATTGATAAAGTTTTCATGTGCCCACCTACTACCGAAGTATTGAAGATCAACTTCATTGAAGCACATAAGGAATATGACAAATATCTTGAGAAGGTGAAGAAGGTGATCAAAAATAAATGGTTGAAAAATCCCAGAGCTAACTTATCCAAATGGCCACAGAACTTTCTAAGGAGTGACTTTATAGAAGAAGTTGGTGACTTAATTACTCTTCTCAGTAGAGTATGAGGTTTACCCTCTTCTTCTCAATTTCATGAATGGATGTATCCCTTTATCAATATAATCCTCTAAGGGAAACAATTCATCTTCTAGGCTGAACAGATAAATAATGCTTTGCATGAGCAATTGATAAAAGTGTTTACTACTTCGAAGTTCTATATGACTTCATACCTGGTGTACATTGTAGCTTCAATGAGAACCTTTCTAGGTTTGATGTCAGAGGGAGACAGAAAAACCACCCCTGTATATCAATATTACCCTTACCTAACACTAAAGGGATCAATCCATCACTTTAGGAGGGTAAATGATGCCTTCTTCACAGTATTTTTATGTTTTTTTGATCCTCAATTAGAATAGAAGAGAGTATCAGATGAATCTTGGATTATCGTCAATGACTTTGACTGTATGTTCTTATAATTCCATACTTTTTGCTATTTACAGGTTGGATTTTTCTAAGGCTATCCCTATATGCACCCTAAATTTCCTTTTGATAAATTGGTCCTAATGTAGCTGTGTAGATAAATTATTGTCATGCACAATAAATAAATGGAACTTAAGAAACTAGGTTTTAGGCTCTCAATCAAAATTGGTAGATACTCAGTTTTGACTGCCACCAAGGAAACGGTAATGGAGACTGAAATGCAACTTGTCACCATGAAACATTTCAAAAGAAGGCCCAATTTTGACTACAGAGATGTCAAAGACATGATCAAAAGGAAGACTCAATTTCATGAGCCAATGATCGAAGATGTTTGGATAGATTTGAGGACAACAAAAGACATCAAGAAAATGGACTACAACAGACTGTCTTTGGAACAAATCAAATATCTAGGGCTCGCTGATATTCCTCCAAATCTAGTAGATGACAAATATCTAGTTAATAGCAGGTATCTCACTGAAAAAATTGCTAACTCTCTTCTTCTTCCAATTCAATGGTCTCAAAAGGAATTGACCTCTTTAAGGATGATATTTGAACCAATATTGGCTAACACCAATGATTGGTTAGCAAATAAAGGGATCACATTAAAAGAATTCATCACAAGATCAGAGGTTGAATTCTAAGAAGAGAGCAAAAAATAGGACAAAGAATAAAAGTGATGTTCCTTCCCCTTCTAGGCCCCACAAGCCTAGGATCATCTATGTCTAAGAAACCAAAGGTTGCTAAGAAAAAACCAGAGTCAACAGATATGGGGGTTGAGAAACAAAGTGCCCAATAACAAGCCATAGAATAGATGGAAATAGATGACAAGCCTACAGATCAATAGGGGATAGAAAATCTATCTCCATAAGAGGGGGCACAGCCAGTTGTAAGATTTTCTTCTTCTCCACCCCAATCACCGAAAGTGACTCCTTCACCTGAAGCAACTCCTTTACCCATTTCTCCCATCAATATACCTTATTATGGAGCTACCTTTCCTTCTAGAGTTATTTTTGGTAACCCTCAAGGCACTTCTGGAGATGTTCTTCAATTATCAAGATCCATCCCCAGTATTTCATCTCCTTCTTTCAACATCGGAGACAGTTCCACCTTCGACCAGTCAATAACTAGTGCAATTTTGCTTGATACTATGCCTATTACACCTACTACGCCCATTGTTCCCATCAGTAGTGTAGATGTTACCCCAATGACACCAACTATAGGGGTTGTTGCTACTATAAGTGCTTCTGCTCTCCCACCTTGGTTGTCGACTTTCACACCTAAAATAAAAAATCAAGCCATCTCTCTAGATGACTTTGATTTAGGTAAAATAATGTCAGTGAAAGCTAAGACCCCAAGAAGCCAAGAATCCTTTTGAAAATGATTTGAGATAAGGGGTTAAAATTTCTAGAGATAGACAAACCTCCACAAGATGCAACCCTTGAAAATTTTGATATGAGTAGCTACTCCATTTCTCAAATTGAGTTGGGAAAAATAAATCATGAAGGTGCCAAGAGCGATTTGTAGTCTGCAATGGATATCATGGTCCAAAAATTTGACAGAGAGAGATGAAAGATTATTACAAAGCAAAGGTAGAACAATTGACTGCAGTGGTCAGGAGATTCACTTTTTCCCTAGAGGTGGCAACTCTAGAGGCCTTCTCTGTAGATGATCATGTAATGTAGAAAGTGAAGAAGACCTACCTAAAAGGAAAAGTACTTGAAGATTACATAGATAAGGTGAATGTACAAGGGATTTCCTTATTTACAGAGGTGGCTGAAAAGATAGGTAAAATGAAGAAAATGAGAACAGGGTTAGAAGAACTTATCTCTCTTATTTCTCAAGATATTGACAGCACAAACAAATATCTTAGCAAGTGGATAGAGATGAAAGCTCTGAAGAAACATACCTTAGTATTAATTGATTTCATTACTAATAGAGATTCTTATATTGAAATGAAAGAATTACTAATATATAGGGTCTGGGTACTTAAAGAACTGATCAATGACCTCAAATATTCTAAGGATGATAGTGAAGAAAGTGACACCAATCTACTGAATAGATTGGAGGAATTGCCTTGTAGACTCACCTCTTGAGACAACCAATTCATTTTAGTAGAGGAAATGATTTAGAAATTCGAAGGTATGATCTGAAGCGAATTCAAGGAGAAAGCATTCTCAATGACTTCTGTGGATAATATTTTAGATAATCAGTTAACTTTGGATAATCTAAGAACTATGTTAACTAGTCATGCAAAAGCAATCATAGTGGTGAGAGATGCTACAGTCATAGCTAAGGCGATTTTTAAAAATACTATTATGCCAGATAGTATCAGGATACAAGCATCTATCGCCATGTATGATGCTCATCTGAAGAATTCTAGAGACAAAAGTTGAACTATTCTTCCATACTTTCTTCTTCATTCTTCTCATGCACTTTGTAATTGACTTGGGACATTTTATCATGTACTTTTGTAATATGTAATTACATGTAAAAATCCAAAAAAGTCCCAAAGTCAACGATGACTCATCTTTGACTAGGTTTTCAATATTGAAGTCTTTTTCCAATTTTGAAGGTTTTTCCCTATATATATAGGGAAACTCTTTTGCAAAGAGATATCTCTAGGTAATTGAGAGCAAAAGATCTACCAAAATTGAGATACTTCTTGAGAATTTGATCTCAGCTTGTAAATCAAATTTTCTTGAATGAATGAGAAGTAGGTTATTTTCGGACTTTGTGTTGAAATAATTTATGTTATTTAGGAGATCGTTCTTATGTTATCTTTCTTAATAATCTCTCATCTATTTGATTAAATAATCCAAATGTGTGTGGAAATTATCTGAAGACATTCTGAAGGATATCAGAAAGACTTTGAGCTGCTTTTATCCTTTGTGATCTTATTATTTGTTGTAGTTTTAAGTGAAGACTTTGAGCTGTACTTCACTCTATTTTTACGTATGCTTCAAATCAATGAGAGAGGCAATGAAAGACTTTCTAATTTCATGGGTTTCTCACAGACCTAAGTAATACTTGAGAATATTTTTTGCTATTTGTTGAATACCATTTCTGAAGGAAGAGGAATGCTTTTAGTATCAACCTAGATTTATCTTTTTCTCTGTGAACATCATCTCTGAAAAAAGAGAGATGGATGGTGTTATCCTGCCCTAAGTATTATTTTTTGCTTATTTATATATATAACATATAAGTGATTTATAGGGAACCTCCCCTTGATGAGAGGAGAAATTTATCTCATTAAGATGTGGTAAACCCACACTTTTTGTCGTATAAATCTCTTTGTACTATGGTTGATATATCCATTTTTCCATCAGTTATTTGACAAAAAAATATTCACCCAATAGCTTTTGGTGACTCCATTAGGGATTTCAAACATGCATTTTGAAGCCTCAAGCTTCAACTTAAAGCATATCTAGTTCCTTTTTCATTTTACACTCTAGCAGATCCACCGTACACATGAAGTCAGAGAGCTCAAGGTATTATTGATCATGTATTCAAGTTGGTGTGACAAAATAATTTTGAGATTTATCCTCCACCATCTCACCTTCAACAAATCAAGAGTTTTCCTCCTACCAATACCAGATCTCCCATACCTAGCGAAGCTTCTAGTCTCTAGTAGGGTTTTATCTATACTGACCCCACCAAGATTTTTTATTCTGCCATTCAATCATCCTATCATAATGGCCCAAGGTACGTAGGGCAACTCCTTTGGTCCTCTCAATCTGACCCCACCTTTACATGAACTACCTCATAGTTTGAGAAAGAATTTCCCCAAATTCTATGGTGACGAGAAGGTTCATCCTGATGAGCATATTGCTGCCTTCTCTATAGCATGCGATGTGATAAGTGTGGAATACAAAGATGTAGCAGTGAGACTTTTTGTTGAAAATTTATAAGGCATTACCATAGATTGGTTCTACCATCTTCAAGCTCAAACTATAACTGATTAGAATACACTCAAAGCCAAGTTTGAGGCTAGGTTTAAACTTGATGAAGATGCACATGCCTTGTTGGCTCTGCTTACACAAATGTAGAAGGAACCTCATGAGCCCATGAGGGATTTCATAGCAAAATTCAATAAGCTGAGGAATCGAATTCCTATGATCGCTCAGCCAACACTAGAGAATCTCAAGTGCTTTTTCATTAACTCATAACTTCCTAAAGTAAGTTTTCTATTGAGTTGGGCCAGTCCTATGGATCTTGATATGGCTCAAAACTTGGCTACTGAGGTGGAAGATGATCTTATTCTAGCAGGTAAGATTAGAAAAGACTCTAATAAAAATAAATTTTCTTCATCTACTGAAAGTTCTTCCACAAGCACCACAAATCCTATGGTGTAAAAGTTGATGAATGAACTCTAGCCTTGAAAAGAAAAATGGCCCAAGGTATGTCTACTCCTTCTTATTAAAATATTCAAAGAAGAATGTTTCCCAATTAGTCATATCAAGGTAATGCTGATAGAAATCAAGGGCAACCAAACTGCTTGCCTCCCCCACATGGGAAGCTTGCCATTAAAGCAACACTTGCTAATTCAAAAGTTGGTTACCTTAAAGCTGAATAGGATTTCTCACTCCAACCTAAGTTAAACTAACAAGATGATGCTAATCTATTTGAAGAACAAGAAGAATAATTAGCTAGAGACACCAATATTAGTTTCTTGGATTATCGGGATGAAGCTGAAAGTAAGGGAGAAGTGTTTGATGGATCCTATGCTATTTTTACTAGATCCTAGAACTAGTCAGCTCAACAAGCTAATAAAGAAAAAGTAGGAGAACTTTAGCTCGTAGTTTCTATCTCTAAATGAGGGACTTCACTACCTTTCCAACCAAAGGATTAGGTAACTAATAAAAAAGTAGGTACCTCAAATTATCTCATACCTTCTACTTCTACCTCTCATACCAGTGCCACACCCAATAAAGATCAAGATGATGGGCTCCCTTCCTCTACCTCTAGCTCATTTCAATTATTTGATATAATTGATCATGCCAAAAAGACCAAGATTCAAATGACTGAGATTGAGTACTTGCGAGCCAATCTTGAATAGTTTGATAGGTTAGCCAAATACGTGAGAAGTAAGACTGCCCCTATAGGACAAGATTCTTTAAAGGCAACTCATGATTCCTCCAAGAATAAATCCACTCAGAATAATCTTGTCATTACTTTTCTTATTGCTCTCGATAAAATAGAACCTTTTTATGTTTCCTTATTGATAAATGGTTATAAATTGAGTAATTACATAATAGACTCTGGAGCTTCTGATAATGTTATGCCTACCAAAGTAGCAAATTCTCTTGGTCTTACTTTAACTAAGACTTTTAGGAGGTGCTTTTCTATGGAAAACAAACAAGTCCCACTCTTGGGCCAAATCAAAGATGCCCAATTTGCATTTGTAGCTTTTCTAGAAAAGAGAATCAAAATGATGGTCCTAGTGGCTGATGTTCCAGCCTCTTACGACATTCTTCTTGGATGAAATTTATATAAGGATGTTGGTGGTGAATTAAGCATGGACGTATATGAGGAAAATATCCCAGTCAAAGATGTTATGCAAAGATTAATCCCTGAGAAGGAATCAAAATACATGGTCACTCAAACATTAGCACCTAAAGCTCAAATTCTATTTGAGTCTTTAGGCATGGGTAATTAATTTTTGTCCATGGAGGATGTCTATGAGACACTTGATGAAATTATCAAATTTGTCAACCTAAAAATTAGTTCAAGTGGAACAACAAAAAGATTGGTGGAGCACAGTGCAAGTGTAGAAGAATCTCCCCTGCCAAACAAAGAAGAATCTATGGAAAAATCATTATCTGATGAGGTATGGATTCTAAAATTTGATGACAACTACTCCTCTACTAGCTCAAGAGCTAGGACTGTGTTGATATCTCCTCAAGGAGATATTTCTCCTTCTTCATACAAGTTGCAATTCAACAACACCAACAACACAGCTGAGTACGAATCCCTGCTGCTTAGATTGAAGGCTACTCAAGACAAAGGTGTTAAACTCCTTCACGCTAAAGGTGATGCTAAACTAGTGGTTTGTCAAGTAAGGAACCTATATCAAATCAAAAATGAGAAATTGTACCACTACCACAATTTAGTCTGGGATCAAATTGAAAGCTTTGATGCTTTCAACATCTCTGCCATACCTAGGAAATTCAATGACCGAGCTGATGCACTAGCTATTTCATAAACTCTATTGGTTCCTCACCTTTCTTTCAAAGGAGATAGGTACACTATTGAATTGGTATTTCGACCAAGTGTACCTGATAATTCCAACCATTGGTAGGTGTTTAACAATGATAACCGAATCATTGCCTTCCTAGAGAAAAAGAACAACTTTGAGTAGCTTCATTTTGATGGCAGTGAACCTCATAATCTTGAGCCAACCTTTGAATCAAGTGTGAATGTAGGTGAAGAATTCCTACAACTTAAAGGGAATAAGATCCCAAAAGGCCTTGTTTCCCTTGAGAAGCTATTTGACAAACATGACAGATTCATTAAATAATGGTAAAAAGATTCAAGCTCCTCCCAAGAATTTGATCAAGTAAATTTAGGTGTTGAGGAAAATACCAAAGTGGTGAACATTGGGAAATGCTGTACTCAGGAAGAAAAGTTCAAGTTCACTGCTCTACTCCACCAGTATATAGATGTCCTAGCTTATTCCTATGATGATCTGAAGTCGCTTAGACCTAAAGAAATCTGCCATAACATTCCTCTCAAAAGTGATTCAACACTTTACAAGCAAAAATATAGATAGTACAATCTAAAGATATTAGGTACTATTCTATTTGAAATACATAAAATGTTGAATGCTAGGATATTTTTCCCAATCTGTCATTCCACATGGATTGTGAATATAGTCCCTGTGAGGAAGAAGAATGGAAAAATTTACATCTATGTAGATTTTAGAAACTTAAATTAGTCATTCTTAATAGATAACTATCCTCTACCTATTATGGGTCAAGTTTTGCAGATGATGACTAGTTCAGAGATGTTATCAATGCTGGATGGCTTCTTAGGTTACAATCAAGTTGAAGTTGAAAGAGTAGACCAGCATAAGACTACCTTCACCACACCTTGGGGCACTTTTGCCTATCGAAGAATGCCATTTGGCCTAATAAATGCTGGCACCCCTTTTCAGAGAGTAATTGACCTTGCTTTCAAAGAAGAAATTGGTAAGTTCATTATAGTATACCTAGATGATTTAATAGTGTTTTCCAAGCATCATCTTGACCATGTGCACTATTTACAACAAGTGCTGGAATGCTACTGTCAGAATGGCATTTCTCTAAATCTCAAAAAAATTATTTTTGAGGTAACGGAAGGGAAACTTCTTGGGCACATTATATCTCAAAAAGGCATAAAGATTGACTCAGAGAGAGTCAAGTCCATCTAGGAGCTTACCCTTCCCACAAGTAAGACTATAGTTCACTCTTTCTTCAGAAAAATTATATTTTTATGAAGGTTCATCCCTGAGTTTGCTAAAAAGAGTCACCATATTATAAACATGATGAAAGGAAAGTCCACTTTCCATTAGACTGAAGAAGGAAAATTGGCATTCTGAGACATCAAGACAGTGATTACCCACGCCTCAATTATGGTTTGTCAAAACTATAACAAGGATTTTACAATGTATAGTTATGCTTCTGAGCATACACTTTTGACTATTTTGGTTCAACAGAACCAAGAAGGTGTGGAATCTCCTATTTCTTTCATGAGCTATCCTCTCAAAGCTCATGAGCTGAAGTATTCAAACATGGAAAAGCATGCTTATGTAGTAGTAAAAGCAATGAAACATTTTCACTTCTATATCTTAAATTCACACACCACTGCACTAGTTCTTGACACCACAGTCAAATCCATATTAACTCAACAAGAGTTTGGAACTAAAAGAGGCAATTGGATTGCTAAAATCTAGGAGTTTGATCTAGTCATCAAACCAATGAAATTGGTGTGAGGAAAGGGCCTATGTCAATTAATTACTGACAATAGACTAGAAGAAATAGAGCATGGAGAAGAAAAAATTGAAGACACGCTAATAGTCCTCTTTGTCTCCACCATGAATGAGTGGTACTCAAATATTGCTCATTTCCTTACTTATGGTGAGTGTCCTACTCACCTGTCTTATAAAGAAAAGAGGACTGTCAAGTTAAAGGCTACTAATTTTGTTCTTTGGGACAACTTGTACAAAAGGAGCCTTGATGGAGTGTTCCTTCGCTGCATAGATAAAGAGCAGTAGAATTGACTTTTAAAGTCTTTCCATGATCTGGCCTGTGGAGGACATTTTTATGCTCTTGTAACTACTCATAAGATTTTGTGAGCTAGGTATTACTGGCCTACTCTCTTTCGAGATGCATATAAATGGGTATGTAGATGTGAGTTATGCCAGTAATTAGTTAGAAGACCCAAGTTGGCTACTCTACCTCTTAAACCTGTAGTGATTGAAGAACCATTTCAGCAATGGGGAATTGACTTCATTGGCACAATCAACCCATCTTCAAGTGCTGAGCATGATTATGTCCTCACTATAACTGATTACTTTACCAAGTGGGTGGAAGCATACCAACCAAGCATGCTACTTCAGAAGTAGTATGCAATTTTCTCAAGGAAGACATTATTTCCAAGTTTAGGGTCCCAACCAAGATTGTCACAAATAACGTAGCTTGTTTCTCTTTTTAACAGATTACTCAATTCTATTTTTACTATGGGATTACCCTCTCCCACACTTATGATTATTTTCCATAAGGGAATGGCCAAGCAAAATTGAGCAACAAGAACTTGGTGACTATCATCAGGAAGCTGGTGGATGACAACCAATGAACTTGGCATAAAGAATTGATTGATGCTTTATGGGAAGACAAAATTACACCCAAAAGGGAAATTGGTATGTCACTTTTTCAAAAAATTTATGGTCTCAATGCTGAGATACCAATCACTCTTTAATTGCAAGCATTGAAATTGGATAAGGCAATTGAAGATCAGACATATGAAAGCTCCATCAATAAGAGGATCATGTGCTTGACTAAGTTGGATGAGCAGTGAACTATGGTGGTAGACTGAATTGCTATGCATCAGAGTCTGGTGAAGAATCTCTTCAACCAAAAAGCAAAAAACTATGATTTCTAGGTTGGAGATCAAGTCCTATTGTGGGACAAAAGAAGAGAGCCAAAGGGAATGCATGGGAAATTTGATTCCCTCTAGAGAGGCTCTTTTACTATACATCAGTTAAATGGTAAAAATAGTTTTCTATTGAAGTATCAAGATGGTACACCCTTTTCTCTACCTCATAGTGGGCAACATCTGAACCACTTCAATTCTTGAAGTATCAAATAAGATCATCTGTACATATGTTTATTTGTATAATCTTTAGTTATGTTTTTGTGCTTTTCTTTTTCATTTTTCATGTCTTTTCCTTTCCTTTTTGGCTTGAATCTGTATCCCAATGGCTTGGGTGAAGGCACTTAGAGACTGGTTTCTACTCCCATCAATTAGTTCGATCAACAAAAGTTCCCCAGTAGGAGCTAGCTGTTGTTCCCAAAATTAGCTATGCTTGTTTTCAGAACAACCCCTATGAAACTTGTCTGTTTCATGTTTTTCTCTCTAAGTTCATTTTTTGAGGCAAGTTTTTCTTGTTCTCACATTTTCTCAATTGGCATCATTTGAAGTTTGTGATGTTCCCTTATTACATTTTATCAAAAATGCAAAAATTGTTATAATCTCGATGTGACCAGAGGATAAAGTTTTTGTTTCCCAGAGTTAGTGTTTTCTAGCATTTTTTACCGCCACTACATTTGTTTTATTTCTTCCATGCAAAGGTGGCATTTTTTTTGCCCTTGCATCCATCATGCAAGAGTGGCCAAAATTACTACCCTTGCATTTTTTTAATCTCTTCCATGCAGGAGTGGTGATTTTTACTTCCCTTACATATCTTTTTGACCTCCCATGCATAGGCAACTATTTTGGCTACCCCTGCACTATCTTGATTTTGGTGCATGACATTTATGGTTACACACATCAAGTGGTTGAGGGTGATTTTCAACCCCATTTAATCTCTTTTTTCCCCTTTTCAACCTCATTATTCCATTCCTCATGCTCTCTACCTCTAGATGATCAAGCAAGCAAGAAGAAGCACATTTTCACTAGATTCAAGCCTCGTTTCATATTTTTCCAGGTAGGGTTTCAATTTTTGTTTATTTTCTTTTTCTTTTGGCTTTTTCCTAGTTGTTTTTTCTCTTCTTTTCATCTCTCAGTCTAGAGCTTTATTTTATTTTATACTTTCCCTTCCTCCTTTTCCCCACTCAGACATGATTTGAGTGGGGAGGATCCTCTTCCTTTCTCCCCCCGTTAACCACCCAACCCACATAATGGTGGTGATTTTCACCACCCTTACGGCCCTTTGCCCTACCTTATGAAAGGGTGGAAAAAATTTCCACCCTAACATAGTTGCCAAACTACCAAAATAATGCATTAGCGGCAATTGTTGCCATCGATGCACATCTAAACACCATCCAACATGCATTGGTGGCAAAAATTGCCGCTAATACATCTGACCTCACCACCATGTGCAAGGGTAGTAATTTTTGCTGCCCTTACACAAAAACATCCAACTATCTTAAAGCAACAATGGCAAAAATTGCCATCGATACATTCTCCTTTCCACCCTGACATGCACAAGTGGCAATTTTTACCGCCTATGCATGTAAAACTTCTTCCACATATAAGGGTAGCAATTTTTTTTGCCCCTACATATCTTCTCCCCATTTTTCCTAACTCTAGAAAATTTTCATTTTTTCCATTTTTCAAGCTTGCTCCCCTTTTCTTCTACTTTCTAACCTGCTCAAGCACATTTCCCTAGTCATGATCACCCAACATGTAATTTTCCCAAATTGCCAATTCTTCCCTAATTTTGTGATCATGATTCTTATCACAGTTTCTCCTCAAGATCTTTCTTTGTCAATGCACTTCTGACAAAGGCTCATCCTGATGACTAAAGCTTCTCCAAAGAAGTTGAAGGTGATGAAGTACCAATATTAAGTTGTTTTCCTAATCACCTTAGTCACTTCTAATGTCGATGACATTAGGGACACAAATATCGGCCACATAGATATGGCTAAGTTTATGGAGATAACCAAGGAAAAAAATCCAAGCTCTAAAATGAAGAAGATAATTGAAAGCAATATCCACCTAGTCTCCTCTTTTCTTATGGAAGTGCATCACATAGAGTTCATCCTCTAGTGTGTCCAATTATACAACAAAGAGATTAGAGTTGTGTCAGATACTAGTGGCAATGTGGTAATTCGACTATACCTCAAATTCATTGATAAATTTTTCATGTGCCCTCTTGCTACTGAAGTAATGAAGATAAACTTTGTCAAATCATAGAAGGAATATGGAAAAGATCTTGAGAAGGTGAAGAAGGTGATCAACAATAGATGGCTGAAAATTCCTAGAGCCAACTTATCCAAATGGCCACAAAACTTTTTGAGGAGTGAATTTATAAAAGAAGTTGGTGACTTAATTACTCTTCTCAGTAGAGAATGAGGTTTACCCTCTTCTTCTCAATTTCATGAATGGATGTATCCATTTATCAAGATAATCCTCCAAAGGAAACAAGTCATCTTCTAGGGTGAACAGATTAGCAATGCTCTGCATGAGAAATTGACAAAAGTGTCTACTATTTGGAAGTTCTATATGACTTCATACCTAGTGTACATTGTAGCTTCAATGAGAACCTTTCTAGGTTTGACATCAGAAGGAGATAGAAAAACCACCTCTATATATCAATATTACCCTCAGCTAACACTAAAGGGATCAATCCATCACTTTAGGAGGGAAAATGATGTCTTTTTCATAGTATTTTTGTCTTTTTGATCCTCAATTGGAACAGAAGAGAGTATTAGATGAAGCTTGGACTGTCGTCAATGACTTCAATTTTATGTTCTTATAATTCCCTACTTTTTGCTATCTATGGGTTGGCTTTTTCCAAGGCTATCCCTATATGCTCCCTAAATTTCTTTATGATAAATTGGTCTTAATGGAGTAGTGTAGACAAATTATTTTTTTGCATGATAAACAAATGGAACTTAAGAAACCAAGTTTTAGGTTCTCAATCAAAATTGGCAGATACTCATTTTTGACTGCCACCAAGGCAAGGGTAATGGAGACCAAAATGCAAGTTGTCACCATTAAAAATTTCAAAATAAGGCCCAATTTTGACTATAGGGGTGTCAAAGACATGATTAGAAGGAAGACTTAGTTTCATGAGCCAATGATCAAAGATGTCTAGATATATTTGAGGACAACAGAAGATATCAGGAAAATGGACTATAATAGATCATCTCTAAAACAAATCAAATATCTAGGGCTCACTGATATTCATCCAAATCTAGTAGATGTAAAATATCTGGTTAATAGCAAGTATCTCACCAAACAAATTGCTAACTCTCCTCTTCCTCCAATTCAATGGTCTGAAAAATAGTTGACCTCTTTGAGGATGAGATTCGAACCAATATTGGCTAACACCAATGATTGGTTAGCAAACAAAAGGATCACATTAAAATAATTCATCATAGGATCAGAGGCCAAATTATAAGAAGAGACGAGGAGAACAAAAAATAGGACAAAGAATAAAATCAATGTTCCTTCTCCTTCTAGGCCCCACAAGCCTAGGATCATCTTTGTGTCTAAGAAATCAAAGGTTGCCGAGAAAGAACCAAAGTCGATAGAGATGGGAGTTGAGAAAAAAAGTGCCCAAGAACAAGTAATAGAATGGATGGAAATAGATGACAGGCTTGCAGATCAGTAGGGGACAAAAAATCTATCTCCATAAGAGGGGGCATAGCCAGTTGTAGGAGTTTCTTCTTCTCCACCCTATCACCAGAAGTGACTCCTTCACCCATTTCTCCCATCAATATCCCTTCTTCTTGAGCTACCTCTCCTTATAGAATTATTTTTTCCAACCCTCAAGGTGCTTTTGGAGATGTTCTTCGATCATCAAGATCCATTCCCAATCTTTCATCTCCTTCTTTCAACATTAGAGATAGTTCCACCTTCAACCAGTCAGTAGTTGGTGCAATTTTACTTGATACTATGCCTACTAAACCTAATATGCCCATTATTCCCATCAATAGTGCAAATGTTACCCCAGTGACACCAACTATAGGGACTGTTGCTATTATAAGTGCTTCTACTCTCCCACCTTGGTTGTCAACTTTCACACTTAAAATAAAAAAGCAAGCCATCTCTCTAGATGACTTTGATTTAGGTAAAATAATGCCAGTGAAAGCTAAGACCCCTAAGAAGCCAAGAATCCTTTCAAAAATGATTAGAGATAAGGGGCAAAATTTTTTGGAGATAGCCAAACCTCCACAAGATGTAACCCTTGAAAATTTTGATATGAGCAGCTACTCCATTTCTCGAGTTGAGTTGGGGAAAATAACTCACAAAGGTGCCAAGAGTGATTTGCAGTCTGCAATGGATATCATTGCCTAGAAATTTGATAGAGAGAGAGATGAAAGATATTACAAAGCAAAGGTAGAATAATTGACCGTAGTGGTTATGAGATTCACTTTTGCCCCATAGGTGGCATCTCTAGAGGCCTTCTCCATAGATGATCCTGTAATCCAAAAACTAGAGAAGACATACCTAAAAGGAAAAGTACTTGAAGATTACATAGATAAGATGCATGCACAAGGGATTTCCTTTTTTACAGAGGTGGTCGAGAAGATAGGTAAAATGAAGAAAATGAGAACATAGTTAGAATACCTTATCTCTCTTATTTCTCAAGATATTGACAACACAAACAAATATCTTAGCAAGTGGATAGAGATGAAAGCTATGAAGAAATGTACCTTAGTATCAATCAATGTCATTTCCAATAGATATTTTTATATTGAAATCAAAGAATCACTAATATACAGGGTTTGGGTACTTAAATAACTAATCAGTGACCTCAAATATTCCAAGGATGCCAGTGAAGAAAGCAACACTAGTCTGCTAAACAGATTGGAAGAATTGCCTTGCAGACTCACCCTCTTAGACAACTAATTAATTTCAATAGAGGAAATGATTCAGGAATTCAAAGGTATGATTCAAAGGGAATTTGAAGAGAAAGCATTCTCAATGACTTCTGTGGATAATATTTTAGATAATCAATTAACTCTGGATAATTTGAGAACCAGGTTAACTAGTCATGTGAAAGCAATCATAATAGTGAGAGATGCTATTGTCAAAGCTAAGGTGATTTTCAAAAATACTATTTTGACAGATAATATCAGGATACAAGCATTTATCGCCATGTACGATGCTCATCTAAAGAAGTCCGATGACAAAAGTTGAAATATTCTTCCATACTCTCTTCTTCATTCTTCTCATGCACTTTGTAATTGACTTGGGACATTTTCTCATGTACTTTTGTAATATGTAATTACATGTAAAAATATAGAAAAGTCCCAAAGTCAATGGTGACTCATCTTTGACTAGGTTTTCAATATTTAAGTCTTTTTCCAATTTTGAAGGTCTTTCCCTATATATATATAGAGGGAACTTATTTTGTAAAGAGATATCCTAGATAATTGAGAGCAAAAACTCTGCCAAAATTGAGATACTTATTGAGACTTTGATCTCAGATTGTAAATCAAATTTTCTTGAGTGAATGAGAAGTAGGTTATTTTCAAATTTTGTGTTGAAATAATTTGTGTTATTTAGGAGATCATTCTTATGTTCTCTTTCCTAATAATCTCTCATCTATTTGATTAAATAATCAAAGTGTGTGTGGAAATTATCTGAAGACATTATGAAGGATATCAGAAAGAATTTGAGCTACTTTTATCCTTTGTGATCTTATTATCTATTGTAGTTTTAAGTGAAGACTTTGAGCTTTACTTCACTCTACTATTACATACGCTTCTATTCAGTGAGAGAGACAACGAAAGACTTTATGCTTTCATGGGTTTCTCATAGAACTAAGTACTACTTGAGAAGATTTTTTGCTATTTGCTGAATATCATTTCTGAAGGTAGAGGAATGCTTTTAGTCATCAACCTAGATTTATCTTTCACTCTGTGAACATCATCTCTAAAAAGAGAGAGATGGATGGTGTTATCCTAATCTGAGTATTATTTTTTGTTTATTTATATATATAGCATATAATTGATTTATAGGGAACCTCCCCTTGATGAGAGGAGAGATTTATCTCATTAGGATGTGGTAAACCCACACTTTTTGTCGTATAAATCTCCTTGTACTGTGGTTAATATACCCATTTTGCCAATAGTTAGCTTACGACAAAATATTCACCCAAAAATATGGATATCCACACTTATAACACATTCATGGTGGAAAAATCCCACCTCCTCATCCCTATCCTCAGCCTTATTTATAATATCCACCATTATCTTTATTGTTTGAGATAGAGGTTTAATGTGTACCACATGCACGTGCCTCATTTATTTTACTAATTAGGTGGCAATCATTTGTGTCATAGGTATAGGAATCACATATATTGTCGTAATCAAATAATTTAGAATGTGTATCCCATTATAATAAGGGATAAGAGTAAACATCATGTTCTTCATGGAAAATTTCACAAGACTACTTTAGTAGAACATAAATGTTCTTTCAAGGATAGTTACTTATATTATGTATTTCAAACTCATAATTAGTACACTAAAGACTGCTACGAGTGTCATAAGCATTTTTTGGAATTATTTTTTCTAACTATGATGCCATTGAAGATATTTGGGATTCCATAAAAGGAATGATTCTAGTGTTGATACTACCAACAACTTCAGCATGAAGGGTAGCTTCTAGGGCCTTGTGTAAGCTAGTAAAGGTCCTTTGAGATAACGTTCATCTAGAGTGAAGCAATAACCTTCCAAAAAACCATTGGGCATGATAATAAACATTAATCTCAAATAAAATCTTAGACAAAAGTGTTTTGAAATGTGCATCATACTCTCATACACTTTCGGTTAACTCTTGTTTTATATACTTTAGCACAATAATATTTTATTACTCAAATTCTAGAATATTGAGATACTAAAGAGATGTTGTCTTGAGCTAGTCATAGTAAATTAATGCTTGCTGAGGGTCATACTTCCTATACCACTTGTGTGCTCTTTCCTAAAGTGTGGTTATAAATTGTGTTACTTTTCACTCAAAAGAACTTATACCATGCATCCTCTAGATGAGTTCACACTTGTGAACATTCACTACAAACATTATCTATACCTCAATATTTAGGTAAATAAAGCATCATTTCATAATACATAGTCAATAGTTGAGGTACTTGTAATGGTGGTTTCTGAGAACTCCCAAGTCTTGTTATTAAGGGTGGAAGTCTTCCACTTCCTCTTGCTCTACCTCTTATTATACCTATTGCACCTCCAAAAACAACACCTTAGATATTTGGCATAGTAGCAGGTTGATTTATAATTCTTAGACTAGTGATTTTCCCACTACTAATGTTAGGTTCACTAGGCATACCAAGTTGGGCCATGAAATTACTTTAAAGAGTAAAAAAAAGTGTCAATTCACTATGAGTTAAAACTTACTCAATAATAGGTTATCTTATAGGGTCAGTGTCTGACTCTACACTATCTATATTCTAGTTATGTATAATTAAATCATCTAGATCAAAAGCATTATATCACACTATGGTTAGGGACCTAGGTTGGTTTAAATATGGTTCTTCAATCTCTATTGTCTATCTAGTTTCTCCTATGTATGATAAAGCTGGCATTAGTCATGGTATGAAATATGGTGAGTCCTCCTTGTACTCTTTCACTTCCATATATATCCTAACAACACTTCTTGAGTCCTCCCATCTCCTTCCTCTTCTACTTCCACCTATAATCCTTTATCAAGCTTCATCATATTTACGCTTTCACAACTCCCATTGACTAGCTACCATTTTGAACCAACAAACCTTCACCAATACCCCTACATCCACCTCTAAACTATGTTGCTCATACAAAGATGGGTTTATCCCTCCATAGGTAAAGTTTCAATTCCATAATCAATAAAAAACTTCTTTACGTAGAGAGGGAAATGTCTAATATACTGACCACATGGTTCTTAAAGAAACTAGAACTTTGCTTCTTTAGGACAAGAGTAAGTGGCTACAACATACTCTAAGATATAGATATTCAAAACCCATGTCCACCAGATATTAACATCTCATGTACGCAGTGTTCCAAAATGTGGCAACACCCTCTAATGCTCTATCTCTAAGCTTGCTTCCTCCCAAAATTTTGTGACTAGTCTTGAGCATAGGCTAAGAGCCAAGTATGTAAATGAATAGGGACTTCAAAAAATAAAATTTTATATAAAAAGATATAGAGATGTTGTTTAACCCATGCACATGCATAAACTCATGGTTCAAGATAGATAATTGAAAAATTAGCCTCAACCTCAATAATCCATTGTTCAATATTATCAAGGGATAACCATTCAAACATTTTACATTACTATACAACAAGTGCTATGGGTCCCGATAATGGAACCAAAATGTTGGGTTTTTATATCAAATTTTCTTTAGGGTGTTAAAGTGTCTAGTTCCCAATAGGTTAACATGATGATATTTCATGCAATACTAAACTCTTATGAGCTCACATAAAGCATGTAACAATAAACTGGTTCCTGTGGGTTATGTTGTGCAATACCACACTTGTCATATATTGGTGTTTGTTTGTATATCTAATTAATGATTAAACAAATGACTATAAAAATTGTTTCAAATATGTAAACAAACATTATTATGAAGATAACTACCATGAGATGTAAATTATTGATTACACAAGTTCATATAATGTAGATTCTCTTCATTATAGTCAAATACAAACCACATGTGTCATAAAAAATATACTGATAACCCAATTTTATAATTTAACTAACAACTATAACATAACATTAGAATTAATAATAACTTCTATGATTTCTCTATTACCACAATCAATCATTACATAATACCAATGTTCAACAACATTACATATCTCTACACGGGTATTTATACTTATTTTCCCCAACCAAGTTATTACACTATTTATGACACTTTAATGGCTAGCCAATGATCTCTAGTAGATTAAGGGTTATGGTAGTCATTTTTTAATTTTTACTTAAGGACCCAAGCCTTAGTGCCATTATATTCTCATTCGGTGTTGGATCTTTGTTTCCAAATGTCCTCTTTTTTACAGGCTAGTGTGAATATTGTGTTTTATCCTTGAGAATCACTCAACCATTTATTTCTTCCTTTTCACTTCCCAAGTCTTTCATTGATATATCGAGTCCTTCAATTTTGGGTCCACCATTTTTATGCCTTTCGTTTGAGTATGTCTTCTCATGCCATGGTATTCCATGCCATGCTAGTTCTATGCCATGGTATTCCCACACCATGCTGGTTTCATACCATGGTATTCTTGTGCCATGCTAGTTCCACACCATGGTCTTCTCATACCATGTTGGTTTCATGCCGACATAAAAAATAATTAATAAAAACTAAGTGTCCAACATAGAACTTATCCTAAATCATCTTCATATTTTCCCATTATCATGTTTTCATCCTTTCCATTATCCAAAATATTTAGCATTAGATTCATATTATGAATAAGCTATAGTGATCACCTATCCCATCTTATAATTACTAAAATCATCATATTCATCTCCCTATCTATTTCAAAACAAATTAATGTTGGGGATCAACCAACAATATGATTACACTTATGAAAGCAATAAACCATGGAATTAAATTAGATAGATAAGTAACTATAATGATAAATAGCAAAGAACAAGAGATACAAGAAACTACCCTGAAAACTTGTATTAAACTCTTTACAGAAGGAATACAATTGAAGAAACTTCTTTCTTCCACACCTCTCTCAGATGCACAAGATCTCTCTCTAGATCTCTATCCCTTAAGAGCTCTCTCTCTCAAGTACAATCAACTCTAACAACCTGGATTGATACAACTCTGTACTATTCTTCCAACATTCACAATGTTCTACTACTACTACAATAAGCTAAGAAGATCTTTCCTATATATATAATTAGGAAACTTGAGCATGCACTTACAACCAACAGTTAAGCCTCTTGAACAAGGGCTCTAAAAACAATCTTACTAAAAATAGAAATGCGAACTTAAGACTAAGACTTAAACTCATCATGCAAACACTCGATTCTGTCCTCGGAAATAGCATTCTGGACGCACAAGTAACCGACGCCGGTTCCTGCCTGCTTGCCTGTGACCGTCGTCGGCCGATCCTCTGTCGATGCTGGCATCTCTTCAACTGCTCCTGACCGACATCAGTCGCTCCTGACCGATGCCGGTGACTGTGTAAACCTGCAACTTTGGTAATGCACTCCTTGGTGAAGCTTTTAGGCTCCACACCTTAACAATCTCCCACTTGGAGATAAACAGCTGCACCAGTACCTGTACATCAACATCTTCTAGCTCCTCCATCTTCAACTCAATCATGAAGACCAACAGAAGTTGAATGAAGATTCAACTTCTCCTTTGTAACTAGCTTGGTTAACATATCAGCAGGATTCCTATCTGTATGGATCTTCTCCAGCTTCAAATCACCATCTTCCAATACCTACCGTATGAAGTGGTACCTTAGCTGTATGTGCTTGGTTCTTGAATGAAAGGCTGAATTCTTAGCTAAATGGATTGCACTCTGACTGTCACTATACAATCTACAACTCCCATGCTCCCTTCCAAGCTCTTCCATGAACCGTGTCATCCATATCATCTCCTTGCTAGCTTCTATGGCTGCAATATACTCTGCTTCTGTAGTTGACAAGGCAACAACCTTCTGCAACTTTGATATCCAGCTAACCACCATTCCACCTATAGTGAAAACATATCCTGTGGTGCTCCTCCTACCATCCAAATCACCTACCATATCTGAATCTACATAACCATGTAGAGAAGTATCTGAACCTCCATAGCACAAGTGTCTACTGCTGGTTCCTCTCAGATATCTAAGGATCCACTGAACTGCTTTCCAGTGTTCCTTTCCTGGATTGGCCATATACTTACTTACAACTCCCACTGCTTGGGCAATATCTGGTTTAGTACACACCATTGCATACATTAAACTCCCTAATGCAGAAGAATATGGAACCTTACTCATGTACTCTACCTCATCATGTGAATTAGGACATTGTTCTTTACTCAACTTAAAATGTCCAGCCAAAGGTGTGCTTACCGGTTTAGCATCCTGCATATTGAACCGTTTCAACACCTTGTCCACATAATCCTCTTGAGACAAAATCAACCTATGATTTTTCCTGTCTCTCTTAATGCTCATGCCAAGGATTTTCTTTGCTGCTCCCAAATCCTTCATGGCAAATGTTTGAGCTGATTTCACCTTAAGCTTAGAGATATCCTGCATGTGTGATCCTTCAACCAGCATATCATCTACATACAATAATATAATAATATATCTACCATTATCCAATCTCTTAAAATACACACAATGGTCAGATTGACACCTACTGTAGCCATGCTTAGTCATAAACTTGTCAAATTTTAAATACCACTGTCTAGGAGCTTGCTTGAGGCCATACAAGCTTTTCTTCAATCTGCACACCAACTTCTCCTTACCTTTGACCTCAAATCCTTCTGGCTGTTCCATGTATATTTCCTCATCTAAATCTCCATGAAGAAACACTTTCTTAACATCTAGCTGCTCAAGATGCAAATCCTCAATAGCAACCAAAGACAATACAACCCGTATAGAAGTCATTTTAACAACAGGAGAAAAAATCTCACCAAAATCAATACCTGGCTTTTGTGCAAATACTTTCACTATCAACCTGGCCTTATATCTCATCTATCCATTCTCACCTTCCTTCAACCTGTAGGTCCATCTGTTCTTCAGTGTCCTCTTACCAGCTGGTAACTCAACCAATTCCCATGTTTGGTTCTCTCTCAAGGACTCCATCTCCTCAACCATGCCACGCTCCCACTGACTCTTGGACTCCACCTGTAATGCTTCTTCAAAACTCTCTGGTTCTCCACCATCAGTTAGCAATAAATAGAATAATGGAGAATATCTAATTGGAGGCTTACTTACCCTTTCTAACCTCCTGATGGGCATCTGAGACTCGTTCACAACATGCTGTCTGCCCAAATTCTCTGATAGTGACCAACCTCAGCCACCTCCAGACCTGTTACTGGCTGACGCTAGTTTTTCCTGGCCGATTTTGGTGCTTATTTTGCCAACATTGGTCTCTGTATGACCGACATCAGTTTCTATTCTGCTGACGTCAGTTCTTACACTGCCGACGTCGGTCTCTATGTTTTCCTACAAGTGATTATTTCTTTTTCCCGCGAGCTCATTTTGGACCATCACCTCATCCAATTCTCCATTGCTCTGCCCAGATTGATTCAGCTTCCTCGTTTGATCACTATACATCACTTTTTCATTGAAAACAACATCACGGCTCCTAATTATCTTGTTAGTTCCTAGATTCCAAAATCTGAAACCAAAATCATCTGAGCCATAGCCAATAAATGTGCACCTCATAAACTTAGCATCCAACTTCTTTCTATTTTCCTTATCTATGTGCACAATGGCTTCACAACCAAAAACTTTGAGATATGAGAGATCTAACTTTTTACCTATCCATGCCTCTTCTGGAATTCCACCATCTAGAGCTGTAGAGGGTCCTCTGTTAATTAGGTACACTGCAGTGTCAACAACTTCTGCCCAAAACTCTAAGGGCAAACCAGCATGTAATCTCATACACCTTGCACACTCCATTATTGTTCTATTCATCCTTTCAACAATACCATTCTGCTGAGGTGTCCTCGAAACCATCCTTTGCCTATAGATTCCATGCATATAACAATACCAGTTGAACTTAAAACTGTAGAACTCACCATCATTGTCAGATCTTAGGCACTTCAATCTTCTGCCTGTTTCATTCTCAACCATAGCTTTCCAAATCTTAAAAGTCTCAAATACATCAGATTTCTTCTTAATACAATAGATCCATACCTTTCTTGTAGCATCATCTATGAATGTAACATAGTACTGTGATCCTCCAATAGAAGCTACCTGAGCCAGTCCCCACACGTCTGTGTGAACAAGCTGCAACTTATGCCTCTTCTTTGTAGACTCAGTCTTGAGAAAACTAACCCTTTTCTGTTTTCCAAATATACAGTGCTCACAAAATTCTAGATCCATGCTTTTCAAATCTGAAAGCTTACCTTTAGACTTAAGAATTGACATCCCCTTCTCACTCATGTGGCCAAGCCTTGAGTGCCACAATTTAGCATCCACATCTGAAGTAGATAATACAAAAGGAGAAATATTAGTAACACAATAACATAAATAGAGAGTACCTACTCTCTTACCTCTGGTCATAACAAGTGCACCCTTGGTCACCTTCCAAGATTCTACTGTGAGAGTTACTGTACAACCCTCATCCCCTAACTTTCCTACATAAATCAAATTTCTCTTCAAGCTAGGAACATGCATCACATCTCTTAACACCCATGTGTTGGCATTCTGCATTTTCAGCTGCACTTTACCTTTGCCAATAATTTTACAAGGCTCATCATCCCCTAGATACACTATTCCAAAATCTCCATGGATATAGTCACTAAAATATTCTCTATTAGGGGTAGCATGAAAAGATGCACCAGAATCTAAAACCCAAGATTCTATATTATTATGCAAAGAGAATATTAAAGCATCTTGTGTAATACCTGAAACCTTTGCCTCTTCCTTTCCTTCGTGCTGATTGTCCTCCTTAGGCTTTGACCAGCAATCTCTGCTTATGTGCCCCATCTTTCCACAATTCCAACATTGTGGCCTCCTGCCATTTCTGGATTACCTCTCACCTTCGACTTAGATCTTGATATCCTCTTGCTCTTCTCTTTTTGCCTTCCCCTGCTCTCAAGATTTAAAGCATTCCATGATGTTTCCTCTATGATTTTCATGCGAATTTCCTCATTCAAGATAACACTAACAACATCCTCTACTTTTAAAATATTCGAAGCAGATGCAGTATTAGAAACTGCCATTACCAAGCCATGCCAGCTTTCAGGCAAAGAACATAATATTAAAAGAGCTTTTATTTCATCATCAAACACAATATTGACTGAACTTAATTGATTAACAATTCCATGGAAATCATTCAGGTGATTAGATACTCCACCTTATTGCATATGCAAATTAAATAACTACTTCATAAGATATACCTTATTAGAAGCTGAGGGTTTTTCATACAAATTTGCTAAAGTAGTCATCAACTCTACTATTTTTTTTGCCTGTGATAAATTAGATATCACAGTAGATGCTAGACTCAGTCTTATAGACCCCAGAGCCTTTCTATCAAGAACTTCTCATTCTTCATCATCCATGTCTTTGGGCTTCTTTGCAATCCCACCTAACGGTAAGTATAGATCTTTTTGATACAGATAGTCCTCTATCTGTATTCTCCAATGTTGATAGTTCTTGCCTTTAAACTTCTCCATTCTCAGCTTACTTTCTTCTGCCATTGCTTCTCCCACTCAAATAGAAATCTCTGTAGAAACCCCTGTGAGCAACCTGTAATCAATACACACTACATAGATCTGAACCACCTGTTAGTGAACCTGAGCTCTGATACCACTTGTTGGGGATCAACCAACAATATGATTACACTTATGAAAACAATAAACTGTGGAATTAAATTAGATAGATAAGTAACTAGAATGATAAATAGCAAAGAACAAGAGATACAAAAAACCACCCTGAAAACTTGTATTAAACTCTTTACAGAAGGAATACAATTGAATAAACTTCTTTATTCCACACCTCTCTCAGATGTAAAAGATCTCTCTCTAGATCTCTATCCCTCAAGAGCTCTCTCTCTCAAGTACAATCAACTCCAACAACCTGGATTGATATAACTCTGTACTGTTCTTCCAACATTCACAATGTTCTACTACTACTACAATAAGCTAAGAAGATATTTCCTACATATAGAATTAGGAAACTTGAGCATGCACTTACAACCAACAGTTAAGCCTCTTGAACAAGGGCTCTAAAAACAATCTTACTAAAAATAGATACGCGAACTTAAGATTAAGACTTAAACTCATCATTCAAACACTCAGTTCTGTCCTCAGAAATAGCATTCTGGACGCACAAGTAATCGACGCCAGTTCCTGCCTACTTGCCTGTGACCATCTTCGGCCGATCCTCTACCAACGCCAGCGTCTCTTCAACTACTCCTGACCGACGTCGGTCACTCCTGACTGACGCTGGTGACTGTGTAAACTTGCAACTTTGGTAATGCGCTCCTTGGTGAAGCTTTTAGGCTCCACACCTTAACAATTACTTTGATTAAATATTTAAAAATTCTATAAATATATTATATTTCATCTAGCACAATATCCTCTTGTCATCTCACCTATTCATAACTAGCTTTGATCTAATCGTCATCTCGTTAGTGTGAATAAAAGAATCTAGTCATCTCATAATCCAATATTATTTCCAAGTTGAATCTATATAGAGTTATCACATTTTAAACACTTGATCATTATAGTCCTTAATTTCAAAATCCAAATATCATAATGTCCATTATAAACACCTTGACCATTCTAGTCTAAATTCAAGACAAGTTTGTTACTCAAAACCACATTTATCTACATCTCACATTAAATAAACACCTAATAATCTTCATATCATCCTAGATTATACACCATGATGATTAATACCCATGCACAAGTCCTAAGGTTGGGACAAGGATCAAACCAGGAAGATGATATCCTAAGGAAACTAGGTGAACAAAGTAAGGATAATGAAGAAAATTGAAGTGACATGCGTACTCTTAGAGGAGACAAAAGACTTAATAATGACTTCTTCAATAGTGATGAAGTTAGAGCCCAATTTGACCAATACATATATGAAAATCATGATCAAATCCTAGATCAAATCATTAGAATGAGAGGCAAATTACCCCTACATTTAACCTTAATCATTTAAAACATTTCATTTGTACACCATCTAGACCTAACACTCCTTAATTCCAACACATCATAAACCAAGATGAGGGGGATGATGAACTTGTTGATCATGAACAAGAACTAGATGAATAAGAAGAAACACTTCAAAATAATCATATTAAGGCTGATAGGAGGAGATCTACCTTGGAAGATCACCTATATTAGCTCACCCAAAAAATTAACTCATTATCATCCCAAATCCATTTTAAATCCCAAAGACCCACATCACCTATAATAATAACTATAAACATTAATATTAACCTATTACAACCAAAATTAATCCAAAGTAATAATTATAATCCCTTAATGGATACCTTATTTACCCAAAAGTGGAAGATGATGAAGGAGAATCTTTAGTATATATATCCTCACACTCATACAATGAAATAAAGATATGAAGACTTTTGCATGTCCCAACTAGACATGACTATTATATAGATACCTTTCCAATTTTTTTTTGAAATTCTAAAATTTGATAAATATAAGGGGAAGGGAGATCATCATGACCATGTTCAATAATTCTATGTAACATGCCATGAGGTTACATATAATGATGCTTACTTGATCCAAATATTTTTTAAAAGTCTCACAGGACCCACTCTTAAATGGTTTATGCACTTGCCTAAAGGGTCCATTACTACTTTTGAAGAATTAACAAAAAAATTTGTGAGACACTTTTCCTTCAATATCAAGCATGAATTTTATATAATTGTTCTCTATAATACCAAACAAACTAATGGAGAGAGTCTTGCATCATTATTACAATGATGAAGAATCCTAGCTAGTCGCTTTTGATGTACCATCCTTGAAAAGGAGTTGGCTAAGATCTTCATCAACAATCTAAATGTAAAATTGAAATACCAATTGAAATTACAATGTGACAAATCATTCAATGAGATTATAGAAAAGGGTATCCAGATAGAAAAGACACTTATTTAAAGGAGGGATATTAAGTCATATACCTAGAATGAACAAAATCAAAATCAGGATAATGTATTTTTAAGTAAACCAAAGGTCTTCAATAAAACAAGAATGTAGTTGAGGACATTGTTACTGATTAAAAACATGTACAAATAGTAAAAAAATCTTCCCCTACTACCAAAAGGAAAAATATCTCTAAAATTTCTATTCTAAAAGGAAAACCAAGGCTTATAGTGGGGAAACATCATCTTACTAGTCTTGGCATGCCAATTGAAATAGTCCAAAAGAAATTAATTGATACTAATATGATAACTCTTCCAGAGATTAGACCCTTGGATGACAAGCCATGAACTAATTGGTATCATGAAGATGATTTTTGTCATTACCATCATGTGAAAGGGCATGATACTGAAAAGTGCATGCGATTAATAAATTTAATCCAAGAGTTGATAAAAAAGGGGAGATAGATGTTGAAGGTAAAAGTCAAACAAGACAGTCTAAAAATCAATAATTGGGAATATATCATGACCCCCTACTGAAGCAAGACCAAAAATAAAATAAAACAACAAGGGATCAGGGTCAATATTCTATCTCCAACAAAATCAATTACTATCCATCCCATATCATTACATCAATACCATCAAAAATCAAAATCCCCCAAGAGCCCTTCAATCCCCCATGCCCAATCCTTAAAATTAATAGGGCCACTATAGATTGTGTAGTCACCAAAAGACATGGAAAAATAATATTTCTTAGAGTACCTTAAAAAGATCCACCCACATCCCCATCTCAAAAAATCATTTCAAATCCTCCTAATAAAACATATGATATTATTCAACATCTCGATAAGACCCCAACATAAATCTCCATCATGGATATTCTCAAAAACTTCTTTTATACATCAAGAGATATTAAACCAAGTCTTGTATGAGTTGCAAGTTCCTATAGATATTGACACAAATAAATTCTAAGCTTTGGTGGGTCACTTATCCCCATCACAACAAATAATTTTTAGTGCCCAGGATATACCACCAATAGGTCCTCATCATAACTATCCCTTATTCATTGAAGTATCCATAACAAACCACAAAATCCCATGGGTTATTTTATATGGACTATTTACCCTAAATTTATGTAATATTGAATTTATTAAGAAGTTAGGATATTCAAAATCTTCACTGGGGCCTACTCTGATAATGATAAGGCTTATGATGATAATGAATGGCCACCATCTAGAAAAATATATCTTCCCATAGTTGTAGGACCTATAGTCCACTAAATATTGATCCACATAGTCAATGTTGATATTCATTATAACATGGGATGCCTTTGGATTCATGAGATGAGAGAGGTACCCTCCACCCTTCATCAATGCCTCAAATTCCCATATTTAGGCATGGAGGTCACCATCCCAAGTAAAATCAAACACTTTCATAGCTATCAAATGGAAGAATTAAGTTGTGATATTTATTGTCTATGCACCCAAATCTTTGTTATATTCAACACACTCTACCCTATACTTTTATCTAAAAAGTGGGCACCCTTTTTTTTTTGGAAATATGAATATCTTATCTAGGTATTTATGCATTTTTTAGGATATGATGGTTGTTATTATCTATAAAAACTTAGTGCTTTGAACATTAAATCATGTTGGGGTATACTTATTTATATTTAGAAGTACTTGTTCAAATTAACCTATTAATGAAAACATGGGAAGAATGGATTTACATGAGAAGAATTTAAATTGCCTTATTTTGGAGAGTCTAGTCTTCATCAAGTTTAGTCGTCGACAACTTTGTATTAGAAGATTTATTTCAAAGGCTTTGTTTTGGTGGATTTTTTTTGGACACTTTACTTTGACAACTTTGTTTCAGAAGGTTTCTAGATGATAACTTTTTTTCACAAAGTTTTTCACTTTGGAGATTTTTCATTGGGAACTTTTTCATTAGAATATTTGTTTCAGAGGATTTGCTTCGATGACTTTATTTTATAAGTTTTCCCTATAGGAACTTTTCTTTGATGAGTTTTTCTTTAGATACTTCACTTTGAAAAAATTATTTCAGAGACTTTCATTAGAATCTTTATTTTAGGAACTTTCATTTGGAAAATTTCTCTTTGGGAAATTTCTATGCATCTACTTCTACCTAAATTACAATGTTCTTGAAGACTACTTAGTATTTGACAACTATTGTTTTATAAACTTTGGGATAAAATATTTTGAAACCAATCAATTGAATCCAAAATCTCATATAGCCTAAGTGTTGCATTTTTCACATCCTATTCAATACTATGGGGGACTTGAATTACCTATTGTTTCTCTTTGAGAGTTTCTAACTCTTTTTAAAAATCTTGTCTAGCCATCTTTGTTCCCTCATGTATGGTCAAGATTACCTTAGTATGGGTCTCCATATAGGACTTGAGGTCCTCAATGTATGGGGATTAACCCTTCTTCCTATTCTATCTCTTTTAAAGGGAATAAACCTCTTCCCTTTCCTTTATGATCAAAATTATACCAGATCCATTCTCAATCTTCCTCTTTCTGACTTGATGGACTAATGATGTAGGCTTGTCAAATAATGAGCTCACCATTAGAAATTTATTAATATTCATATTGGACCTTTTAGAGGCTAAAGTTCTTAACTCCTTGGCCCAGTCTAGAAGAGTGAGATTTGAAGTATCTAATGGATGAATTTCTACTTGCACATGTTCTTCAAGCTTAAGCTCAATTTTAGAGGAAGGCTTGGTCATTGAGAGCCAAATTATTTTATACTAGTCTATGTTTCCAAATTATGGCATTGGATGTACAACATAGATTGGTTGCTTTCTTGGAGCCCTATTGGTTGTCACTATTATGGTTGTGGATATTGGTGTTGAAGAAAGCAAAGGTGAACTCAATTGGGTTAAGGAAGCATAAATTTAGGTGACAGGTTAGCCAATGGATAAGATGGAAAGATCTATGGTTGCAGGGATAGACACCAAAGGAAAATAAACTATAGTAGTGGAGGCTAAGGAAGGTGAAGTAGCACTAGGAAAAGTAGTAGCTAGTGCATAAAAAGGAGATCAAAATAAATTTCTTGAATAAGAATGAATGTTTAAATAATTAGTGCAGGGATGGTAGAAATAATAGGTAATGACTTTAAAATAAAAGGGCCTAAGGGGGATATAAGAAGAGGACCCTTACCAGATGACTCACTAGTGAAAGCTACCTTGGCTTTTAGCACTTGCATGATTAAGACCTTAGATTACTATAATTCTTCCTCATCCATTTCTTGTGTTGGCTCACCTTCCAATGAAGGTTGTTCCTCTTTGAGTGATTTTGTGGTCAGGGTCTAAGGTTTATCCCCCTTTTAGCTTCCTCTAATATCACCTTATTTCTCTCCTAGTTTGTGAAGTTGTCATATATTGGGGAAGAGGAGGGGGAATGATGCTAAGTGTTGGGGCTACTAAAGTCATTATTTTCTCTTCATCAAAGGAGTCCAAGAAAATGATCTCAATATATTTACCTCATGTGCTTTTCTCAACTTGAGTTAGCTCCTCTACAAGCTCATGCTTAACCTTTATTAGTTCAACAGTTGATGCTTAAACTAGAATAATTTGTTCCTCTTCCACTCGTGCTAAGGAAAAAATTTCTTCTTCTTAATGTTTTTTATGTCCTCCAGTAAGTGATGCTTCATCTACCAATTATTCTTACTCTTATGGTTAGTCTTGAGTTATGATTAGAACTTGGGGATCTTATCCCTCTCCTTCTATTTATTGATATGTCTTACCACTTAAAAAGTAAGAAGATATCCATCCTCTTAAATGTGGGATCCTAAATTGTGCCTCATCGAGTGTGAGATAGGGTTCAACTTGTATTACCCTCAAGAGTTCCTCACTCAAGCTTGCAGTCATTATTCTTTCTTTCACATCTTCATCATCTTTGGCATTCAAAAGTAGAAAATCATGATCAAATGGCTCCCTTTATATGAGAGGCCAACGGTGTGGATATTCTATTATAATTTCCCATGAGGGTCCCAATATCTATAAGGAAGAGTGGGTAATGCATATGCTTTCCTAATAGTTCAAGATTCATTAAATTGCCTATGTATGGTATACTACATCCTCCCAATAGTGATGTGGGATCTATGGAATATATATTTCTTATTTTTATCAACTCTTCTTCAATAAAATTCTATATTTGGTATGCAACCTCCTATTCAGATACATTATTTATAACCAACTTAGGAAGCTAAAGATGATCCACATTGTGGACAACAACCATGATAATAGTATAGTCAGGGTAAGCCCAGTAGTCTCCCATATTGTTTTCAAGGGTTATGGTGATTTTTGGTGAAATTATAGACAAATTTTGACCATAGATGGCCATCTAAACCTAAGCATAAATATTCTCAACAATCTTAGTTATGTTCCTAACATATGAGTATATATGCACAAAATATTAATAATCACAAATTTAATTATTGATATTGTCTAGGTTGGGAGCCCATAGGACTCCATTGTGCTTATATACTATCCCCATGACTTTATCTAATAGGTAAGACATCATATATAATTTCCCCCCATGTAGCCTCTTATCTTTTTATAGGATTTATTCCTAGAGGTGAGCACTAATCACTTCCCCTAATGCGTAGGGGCACTATAAGGTACTTAGAAAGTCTAGAAAGGATACCCATTCTAGATGTAGGAAGTATATGCTTGTATGGATAAAGAGTTGATTCAATAGTGTCATTCCCATACAGATCTTGATTTTGAATCAGGTGATGAGAATAATTTTTTTGACATGTTCCTTTAAAGTAATTTTTTTCAGGTAAAATCCACCTTTCCATCCCTCTTTCCACATTATTTTCCTTCTTCCAAGTAACTATAGTACTTAAATCAAACATAGAAAATAAAATAGGTAGATTCAAATACCTATTGAATGCATCCCTTGAGATATAAGTTATGACTATGTTAGTGTTGACATATTTGAGGTAACCATTGTATGCTATTGTGTCCTCGAAAAAGAGGCCTCGTAGGAAGTCTATTCATGGCATAACCTATGACTTAGTAGCTATGTAATGTAGGGCCTATCATTTCAATGGAAGTATGTCCTTTATTAAATATTTATCCTTGATTGAAATGCTTTCTTTTATTGAAAAAGAATCCACATTATCTACAACTTCCCATAAGGTTGAGTAATTAAGATAGCAACTATCAAATATAATTACATTAAACATTGTGTCTAAATATTCATTAGAATCCTTAATAGAGAACCTGAAAGGAACCAAGGGTTCCTTATATGACATATATGATGATGCCATAATTATTTGATAGATGTTGGTACACTTCAAGATTATGAAAATGGTATGTACTTAATTGAATTGAGTGAATTACAAATTGTTCTGGTCATAATTAGGGATTTTGAGATTATTGAAGGCTAAAGTTTACTTGATATCTTAAAAATTGAATGATATGAACTTATATGGGGGGATAAATGTTAATAAATTTATGTATTCATTTATATTTCATGCACCGTTAATATCCAATGTCTATGAGTTCATCACCTTCATTTAATTCAAATTCAACCACCCTATCTTAGTGTACATGCTGCATAGGATGAATTATCATTCATGGTACCATGATGTTATCTTTCCTCTTTTTCCATTTACCATCATGTGGTATATTCAAGGGAATTCAAACTTTTCATTTAATCCCAAAATACCCCAAAAGTAGAATGTTCTTTAGATAAATACATTTCAAAATATTTTTTCCCAAAGTCTCTAAAACAATAGTTGCCAAAGACTAAGTATGTTTTGGAAAGATTATGGTTCGAGTAGAAGTAGTCACATAGAAATTTCTTGAATAAAATATTCTGAATGAAAGTCCCCAAAATAAATCTTCTAATGATAATTATTCTAATATAAATTTTTCAAAGTGAAGTCTCCAAAGTGAAAGTCACCAGAAAAAAAAACTTCAAAATAAATCTTCTAAAGAAAAGTCCTCGAAGACCTGAGTTCTTGAAATAAATCTTCTGATGAAAAATTTCTTGATGAAAAGTATTTAAAGATAAACTTCTCAAAACAAAGTTTTTGATCTAAAAATTTTTGAAACAAATTTTTTGAAGTAAATATTTCTAAGACAAAGTTTTGGATGAAAATTCTCTGAAGAGAAACTTCTTGAAACAAACTTGTTGATAGAAAACTTTTTGAAACAAAGTTTCCAAAGAACAGTTTTTGAAGACAAACCTTCCAAAATAAGCTAATATAAATACCTATAATTCAAATCAATTCTTCTCAACTTTCCATTAATAGGTTAGTTTAAATAATTCCTTTTAAATTGAAATAAGTAAACCCCAATAAGTACTAAGTTTATCTAGATAATAATAACCCTCATAACCAACAAAAACACAAATACCTAGATGAAATATTCATACTCTCCAAAATAAAGGGGGTACCCACTTTTAAAAGAAAAAATATAGGGTGGTGTGTGTTGAATACAATAGTTTCTTAGGATCCATCCCCATGTCTTTTATTTTATTTATCTAGAGATAAACATGTGGCACCATTTTGGTGACTTTGGACCCTTAGTCACCTCACTAAGTCATATGATTTTCCACATGTCCAATTTGTTTGCACTCGGTCCTTTCTTTATTTGTCTTTTGAATTTATATCATGTCTAATTTATTCACACTATGATAATTACCATGTCCTCAGTCTTATAATGTGTTTAAATTTAACTCTTAAAATCCTAGGCCCCATTTTGTAGCAATCAATTGAGATGCCTACACATGGCATGATCTCACTTTTACACTTGGTCACTAAGATTCGATGTATATGCCCTTGGGATTTGACCATGGTTTAGTGAGATGTTGAAATATGGTTCAATACTATTTATCTAGTGTATTATGAGATATAGGTAATGTTTTACTCTATATTTAGTCTACAAGCTAGCAAGATGTTACCACATGGATATACATCAATTTTATAGGTACTTAGGGAACCTTAAGACTTATGGTTTATTATATTTACTATGGATGATCATGATCATGCCACTTGGAATGATATCTTTCATTAAAGTGATCAGGGAACCTATAGACTTATGATTCTACTGAAATGTTCTAGATGAGCATGATCATTCCATGTGGCATGATCTCATTTATCCATATGTTATTTTATATTTGATTTTAGCATTATTAATTATCCTACCTAATAAGTTTTAGGTGAATAGGATTATACTATGTGGCATTATTTCATTTAACTGAAGGGTCATTTACCTTATATTGTGTATCTTTATCTATGGGGTTTGGGTGAGTGGGATGTTTTTTTATGGACAACCCTCATTTATCCAAATGATTATGTAACTTTAGAACTTGGTCCTCTACTTATAAGATCTAGATGAGTGGGATCATGCCATGTGAAATTATCTCATTAATCCAAATATTTACTAGGTCCCTAACTTAGCCTTTTGAGTTAAAAGAAGTGAGTAACCATGATGAAGACACATGGCATAATTCTAGTTACTCGAGTGCTCAAGGAACTTGGACTTAGAATTCTTTCTTCATAAGCCATAGATCAATGAGATGAAGACACACAAACCAATCTTATGAATATGAGGGCTTGACTTATTCATTTAAAAAATCTTTCACAAGGAATCTAGGTGTTGATAAGTGAAATGATCTCAAAGATTACAGAGTTAGTTGGAATTTAAACTCACAGACTTAGTCATAGGGATTTGAATTGATTACCAATCTTTAATTTGATGGTTTCTCCTAGTGCAAGATGTATAATATGAATCTAGATAGGGTTATTCAATCATTAGTAAATTAAAAAATAAAAAATTGAATAACATAACATTGTAAGCCTATTTACTAGGATTGAGAAAGGTAAAAAATAAGTAAAAAACAAACAAACTCTTTATACCTTCCTTGGATACTCTTTTGCTTATCAACCTAAAGAGGTATGTGCTAGAATTGTATAGATATAGGTCTTTAGAAATGTATACTCCATGAATGATCAAGATTTTCCATTGCCTACTCTTATCTTGGCTTGGAAATTGACATCAAAATGTTGAATAAATGTGAATCTCTAGTATGTTTTCTACATAGTAAGTTTAATTCAAGAGAGATTGATAAAATGGAAGGTAAACCCTTCTATTTATATCATTTTGGGTGATTTTGAACTAACCATCTCATATCCAAATGGAGGATGGATAATGAACCTTCAAATTCATGATTACACACATAGAGTGTGTATGAAACTCCATTTAAGACATTTATGGAGTTTGGAAGGAACTTTGGAATAAAAGTGTAATGATTATTCATTTAGAGTGTGTCATAGGCCATTTGAGATAGGAGTGTATAATAGGTGTAAGAGGTGTAAGAGAGTGTTTAAGTGACCATGTAATAGACCATCTTTCCCACTCTCCATTCCATTCCATTGACTTGATTCTATGATGTCACTAATTTGAGGTAATAAAACAATTATGATTTAGGAAAATAGGATAATAATAAAAAGCTATGGAATTTCATATTGGAGGAAGATTAGGATTGATTAATTAGGATTAATAAATAATTATAACGGTAGGTTTCTTGTAATGTTATTTTTCCAATCAAATATTCATTTAATTTCCTTATAATAACACTTGTAAAGGGTTGACTTGATTTTGGATGCATATGATAAGATTAATTTTATGATACAACCCATTACCCCAACTAGAGATGTGTCATTACAATTTTAGATTAAAATGGTATTTGTGTGGGTAAATTGGGTCAATAATGATTTTTGACCAAATTTTTGTGTGATTACATAAAGTCATTCCAATTGTAGTTTAGGCATAGAAGTGGTTAAAATGAAGTGTCTACATTTTTCCCCTATTTGATAAGGAATTATGATACCTATAAAAACTAAGATATTTCAAAATAATGAAAAAATCATTAAGAATACATTTGATAATGCTTGAATAACGATATGTTTTTGCTTTGTTAAATTTACTAGTTAATGGTCTCAAATTTATGCCTAGAGGGCACTTGATAAGCCTTAGATGCCCTATTTAGGGAATGGGTGGAGAATAATTTAAAATGGAGGAGCCTTAAAAATGAAGAAAATTCATGGTATATAGGTGAAGTGGTTGAAAAATGAACATCATAGGAGAAAATAGGATGAAAAATGGCCAATAGATCTAAGGATGGGTCTTCAAGGAAGAATAGAATGGGAAGGGGGAACAAGGGGTAAAATTGTTTATTTCAAGATTTATATTCACCCTTTGGGGGTAAAAAAAATCATTATTACAATCCCCTTTGTAATACAATTTCTCTAACTTTATGCAATAGATTATGATGAATAATGGCTCTTAAGGCACATTTAAGACACCTTAGTGATTGGGTCTAGGAGTGTAGGTGGCCACCACATGATAAGAAGTCGGTAAGTAGGTTCTTCCCTTATAAATTTAGAGTTTAATATAATTTATGACTAGTTGTAGGTAGGAAATTGGTGACTCCATCGATTTCATGAAAACATGAAATATATGGTGTCACCTACAAAAAAGGTGAAAACACCCCAAAATTGGTGAAAATGTTGATAAATCAGTTATTTTTCTAGAAATAGCGAACTTGCTAATAAATTTAGGAATCACCTAAATGGATGAAATGAATAGAAAGTAAAACTACTAAAGCAATCAATGAAAACACCCAAAATATGAAAGTGCTAAGGAACATGATGAAAATACCAAAATGCAAAACCACTAAAGGAAATGACTAAAACACCCAAAATATGAAACCATCAAAGGAACTGGTGTAAATTTTAAAGATGGAAAATTGGTCTAAGAGAGAGAAAATTAGGTTTGTTCAAAAGATAAGTGGTCAATTTGGTCTAGTTAGAGAAATAATTAGAATGGTGTTTTAGCATGTAGAGTATAGTAGATTTGTCTTGCACAACTATTTAACTAGATTAGATAATTTGATAGACTTAATGATTTTGTGTTAACTTTCCTATGCTTACAAGAGTGGATTTTTATCTTGGTTGTATGTGAGCAGTGTTACTCATTATTTGTGATCGAGTCTCTAGATTGAGAAGATGCATGTATTCCTAGAGTCTTTGGGGTTATTACACATTGTGTTTATTTAGATTAATAGGAATCAAGAGGAGTGATTAGTATTGTGTTATTATGATTAAAACTAAAAAAAACACTAATAAAACTAACACCTCAAGCCTAGATTCTCAAGGAGAAAGAGAATAATTTACCTAGATTAGATAATTTTCAATAGACTTAATGATTTTGTGTTAACCATTCCTATGCTTACAAGAGTGGATTTTTATCTTGGTTGTATGTGAGTAGTGTTCTCATTATTTGTGATCGAGTCAAATCTAGATTGAGGAGATGCATGTATTAGAGTTTAGTATTGTGTATAGGATAATACCCAAAATAAATATGTCTCAACATGATTTTAAGCACTAATGTTTGATATGTGGATGAAATTGGGACATTCATTGATTCTTAGGTTTAATTTGCATTATTTGGTAGAAATCAATCTAAGGTCTAGGTTGGAACATAGTTGTGGCAAAAATGGGGTGTCTATATTTTCCCCTATTTTGGAATATGTTTCAAGAATTTAATTTTATTTTCTTATAAGCATAGTAACATATTTTAAAAGAATGAAAATATATCTTCATCAATGCCTTGGATAATGTCACCAAAAGTGATGGATGAGCCTTGGATGCCCCCTGCCTTGAGGGAGCATGCCCCCTTGAGCAATAAATAACATAAATGAATGTTCCATCAAAAATAAGGAAATGATGTGACCTATAAGCAATAGCACTATCATTATTTTTAATGGGGGTGGAAATATTAATTTGACCAAAGGTGGTTATAATCATTAATGATATTAAAGATGACCTAACAGGATAGATGAATGAATATAATGATTTGCCCAAAGGTGGTTATAATCATTAGCACAATGAAAATTCCCTAGTCGAGATAATAGATCAAAACACAATACTTTTCCCAAAGGTAGTTATAATAATTATCATAATGATTTTCCCCAATAGGGCAGATGGAAGTGTAATATAATTCATCTTTGCCCCAGTAGGGTAAATTGATAAAATGGGGCTTACATATTGAATATGTACTCACAGAGTAAGAGTAAGCTGACATAGAGGATAAACATAAATTTGGGCTGCCTATTACTATGGAGATGTAAGTCCTAAAAATCATGGATTATTATTCATTTTTTAATTTAATTACTCTATATTCACGTAGTGTTAGGGTAGGCTAGGGATGTTTCGAGGTGTGACCAAGGAAAAGTATTATGGAACCATTACTTGTAGTCTCCACTGAACTGATTTTTGATGTAGCTTAAAATATTATATATCATAGTTATAGAAAAAAATGTGTATCCAAAGCATGTAAAAATTAGTTTAAATATAATTACAAATCAGTGAGGTGTAAGATATGAATAATTAAATCTTACGTGAATATACTATAATAAACAAAGTGTAATAACAAACACTAATTCACAAATCAAGTATAAGATATGGGTAATCAAGACTTAAGTGTAAATAAAGTGTAAGAATCCTAAGAGAAATGATAAGCAAAAAAATCAAAGAGGAAAATAAAAATAAAACAAACAAAATAAAACAACAATAAAAAATAAATAAACAAACAATAAAACACCAATAAATAAATAACAAAACACCAATAAACAAACATGGATGAAAATAAATAAAAAAATAAAAACAAAAGAAATAAACACACCAAATCAAATAAAAGTGCAATGAATAAACTATTCTAAATAAAAAAAGGCTAAACACAAATAATGGTTAACCACAATATTAATACAAATAGAAAAAAATTATTCATGCATGTGTAATATAGGTGTTAATCTTGGTAACAAGGTGATCCCTAAGATAGATAACAACAATGTAGGTATAACAACACAAGAATAAAATACTAACAATGTTTCCCCTAGGTTATAGGGAATAATGACACTCAAAAATAAAATGGGGGGAATAGATTAAAAGGAAAGGGGAGCCTAGCTAACTCCAGATACACTAGGTAAGTGGACACTACCTACATAGTCCCATGGATACAATATCCAACATTAAATTTAGGCCAAATTTATTTCTCCTAAGATGTGGGATAAAAGAAAATGAAAGATTAAAAAACATGATTGATGTGTAGAGGAATATGAGAATGATCTCACAAAACAATGAGTGCATAAGAAAAGAGGGGATGGCATTTCACAATCATGAAAATGTCCAAAAATAAATCATGTTAGTGTGAGAATATGGTTTAGAATAAAACCACACTAAAAGGTAAGATATGACTATTCATGAATGGAATAAATTGGTGATTCATAGTGTTTACTACATCTAAGGCTGAGAATGAGAATGAGATCACAAAATAGAAAGAGTGTAAATAACTCACAAAATAGTGAGAAATTTGTAAATGGTTGCTCACGAAATGATGAGAGCATAAGAAAATCCAAGTGATCATTAGTCCATCGAATGTTAACACACAATGCTCATAATATAAATTTACAAAATGGAGAGAGCATACAACTAAGGACAATAAGGATGGGAAAACTAAAAGACAAGTAGTTTGTTGTGAAAGAGCTAAGAGTCCTAGAACCTTTAGACAAAAAATTATTTGAAAAATAAAGGAAGGTATAGTTGAGCTAGCCCAAGATACCCCATGTATCTAAGTACTACCTAAATAGTCTATGTGAACCTCAGGCCAATTAAGTTCTCTTAGAAATGGGAGGAAAAACACCAAGGTGGCCTAGAAATAAAAGGAAAAAACTTTATGGCCCGTCATAGAAAATTTTGATGGTTTTATATTTCACATGGAATTCTAAGCCAATCTTCATGATTTTGTGATTTTTAGGATTTAAAAAAAAATTCAAATGTTTTAGAATTTTTTAGGCATATCAACTTAATTAAGGATTAGGATATACAAAATGGTTCAAATCAAATAATGGAAAGATCAGGGCATAAACATGTTCACAAAATAGTGAGAGAATTCAAAATTAAATTAATCATAAAATGGAAAGAGCATGGAAAGGGTTGATTGTGATGACCTCAATGTGAATTAAACACTACTACATAGTCTTGAATGAGACCTCAAGTCATTATAGTTCTACCTTACAATAAAGGAGTCAAACTAGGTAACAACAAGTTCATGAATTAGGCAAATGGCACAATATAACATAGTGATGCAACAAGGTGGGTAAAAATGGGGTTGTTCCTAATTTTCCCAAAGGCAATTATAATGAGCAAAATAATGGCATGGGTCAATGATACTAATTTTCCCAAAGGTGGTTATAATTAGTAGCACCATGAATGAGGTATAACTAACAATAATGAATAATTTAATTACCAGACCAATATCATATAACCCCAAGATAATGCATCATTGTGAGATACTGAATCAAATACTAAAACTTCATCTAAATCCCCTATCTGAAGGTTCTTGAATAACTAATGGATCACAACCAAGGTCAAAAAGGGTAGGGTGGGAGTGTAAAATAACTACGGTCAATAAGAAAGGTATGGAAGGAATGATATATGGTATGGTATAAGGAAAATGAGATTATAATATGACATAAATTATTCTCATAGAAAATATCTTATGTCTCTCAAGAAAAATAATGCTTGAGATGTATTATATTTGTAGGCTCATCAAGTTTATCTCCATCCAATATAGCTAACCTGTAATTTCTAGAGCCATAATTAGTGACAATGGCATAATGGCCTATCTAATTAGGCTTGAAATTTCCTTTCTTCTTTTTCTCAGTCGTGGTGTTCTTCTAGTTTTATTTGAAGACAAGATCACCAAGTTTAAACTCTTTGTGCTTAACATGCATGCCATTTGTACTAACCACATAACTAGTTTTGATATTCTTGAAGGCTATTTATAGTGGTCATGTGTTTTTAATCCAATAAATATAGCTCTTATATACAAGCCACCCTATAATCCTCATCATCAATGATGCTCTTCAATGAGATGAATATAGAAGGCAACTCAATCTTGATGGGAAGAATGGCCTCAATGCCATAGACAAGGTAATATGGTGTGACTCCTGTGGGAGTATAGTAATTATTATGGTAAGATCAGAGGGTTCATAAGATCTTTAGGTGCTAATCATGGCTAGCATCATTGATAATCTTCTTAAGAATATTGATAATAGTCATATTATATACCTTTGCTTGGCCATTACCTTATGGGTAATATGCAGTGGAAAAGTGTTGGGTAATGTTAAACTTAGAAAAAATTTATTTGACATCCTTATTCTTAAACAATCTATTGTTATCAGATATAATGTTGATGGGATACCATAGTGGGAGATGAGATGGTTAAATATGAATTTGGAAATTTGTTTTCTTATCATGTAAGTGAGGGGTATAGATTTAACCCACTTAGTGTGGTAGCAATAAGGATATGCTTATTACCATATGAGGTGGGGTTAATATTCCCAATGAGATTGAGTCACCACATTGAAAATGGATATGGTGGAGTCATTAGTTTGAGTGTTCTATCCAGAGCATGAATCCAATTGACATGAATCTAACATTTATTACATATTTTCACATAAGGAAATACATCTACTTCCATGGTTAGCCAATAATAACTAGTACAAAGGATATTTTTGGCAAGGATGACCCTAATGGTGTTGGCTCTACACTCTCTTTCATGGACTTCCCTCAATGTTATTCAAATTAAAAAAAAAACAAAGTTTCATGAAATATTATATGATAAAGGATTGGGTTAATTAGGTTATATCAAGAGGATTGGTGTATGAAAACATTTTATTGCTTACATGAAAGGTCTAGTGGAAAGACTTAGTCATGAAGGTATTTATATAAGTCTGAATACCAAATAGAACTGGGACCGTCAATATAATAAATCATTTCAATGTTTTAGGGCTCATGATAGGTGATATAAGATGTTTAATGAGGAACTAATAGTCTTTTACCTTGTCTATTATGAATCAAAGAACCAATGGTAGCCATCGCATTTGTTTTCTTGTTATTGGCCCTAGGTATGTTACAAACTAAATGTGGGCAATCTACTACTTGAGAATGTCCACCATGGCCTTGTATGGTACCAATTTATCATCTTTGGTATGGAATTGATCTATAACCTAATTGATGACTAGCTAAGAATCATTATGAACTAAGAGATGTTGAATGTTCTATTTTAATACTTTACGAAGCCCTTCAATGAGTGCTTCATATTCAACCATACTATTGGTATAAGGAAAGATGAAATAAAATGATTTGGGAATGAGATATACCTATGGTTTAATAAATAATAGGTTGAATCCTAATCCATGAGATGTGAGTGAACCATAAAAATATAGCTTCTAGTATTTCTCCTTATAAGATGTTTCTGTAACGGTCATGATGGATTAATTTGGGAATATAAAAGTGAGTGGTTTAATATCTAAAAGGGGAGATGTAGTAAGCTAATATGTAAGTAATTATACATTAATTACCTTATTATTGACATAATTTATCTCAAACTTGATCAAAAGAATGATCCACTTAGACATGCGGCCTTGTAAAGCTATTTTTGAGAGTAGATACTTGATCAAATCTACTTTTGCAATGACTATGGTATTGTTGGTAATCATGTAATGACACAACTTCTAGGCTAAAAATACCATAGATAAACAAGATTTTTATATTGGTGTATATTTATGTTCATAAACTAATAGGGTATGACTTGGATAGTACATGATGTGTTCTTTCCCATGTTCATCATGCTAAGCTAAAAGTGCCCCAAGGCATTATCAGTGGTAGATATGTACTGTAGGAACGGCTTCCCTAACATTGGTGGTAATAGAATAGGTGGATCGGATAGGTATTCCTTTAGGTGCTTAAAGTATTTATGAAATTATAAATCCCAAATAAGTTTAATACCTTTCTTCAATAAGTGAGTGAAAGGATGACATTTATTAGCCAACTGTGAAATGAAGCATTTGATAGACTGTATTTTTCCCTATAAATTATGGAGCTGATTTAAAGTGAAAGGTGGTGGCATCTTAGTAATGGATTGTACATTGGCAAGATCAAATTTAATGTCTCAATGAGAGATAATAAAGTCTAATAATTTTCCTTAAGTGACACCAAATATTCACTTATTAGGATTAAGTCAAACATTATACTCATGAAGACTTTCAAAATTTCCTTTGTTGTATGGCTAAATGATCTACATAGGTATTAGATTTAACCAATAAATCATCGACATAGTATTCAATAACATCATGCATCATGTCATGAAATATAATGGTTATAACCCTTTATTATATTACCCTAGCATTTTTGAGGTTGAATGACATAACCTAATAGCAAAAGACTCCCTAAGGAGTGGTGAACATTATTTTATGTTGGTATTATGGCATCATTCTAATATAATTATATCCTAAAAATACATCCATGAGGGAAATAATTTTGTACCCAAATGTGGATTCAAATATCATGTTTATAATTAACAAAGGGAAATCATCCTTCAAGCAAGCCTTGTTAATGTCTTTGAAATTAGTGCAGATTTTGATCCCTTCTAGATTTTTACTAATAGGCATAATGTTTGAGATCTATTATGAATAATCAATAAATTTAATTCATCTTGATTACAAGAGTTTTTATAACTCTTTCTTAACTAACACATCAATGTGAGGATGCATGTTATGTAGTTTAAAGTTTATGGGTTTGAAATCAAGATGTCTAACAAGATCGTGTACAACTAAAGTGGGGTCTAAACTTGGCATGTCCGAATATCCCCTTGAAAAAATGTCACCAACCTCCCTTAAAATGTCTGTAAAGACTTTGCATTCCTCCTCAATGAGGGATGTGCCTCATTTAATCCACTTTTAGTTGTCTACAATCCCAATGTTGGATTTTGTATTATATTCAACTAGGAGAGTTGAGCAACGTTCTAGAATAATTTGTAGGGATGTTAATTAGCTAGAAATGGTATAATATTTTGGTCAGACTGGGTCTTCAAGTTCTCATAAACCAGATGAATCTGAATCTCCTAATGGTAGAAATGGCCATGTAACAAATATTATGAGACATTCTCAAATAATTTTATCAAAGACATATTGTTCATTTATACTAAACTCAGACCCAAAATCAAGTTCACAGTTGGTCATCTCTTGATCTTCATGTGAAGAAGGGTCAACATCCCCATCTAATGGAACCTGAAATAGCTTTTCACCAAGATATTGGCCTTTTTCTTTACTTTTAACCTAGTCCAAAAGTTCCTCAAAGAGGTTTTCAATTTTGGACGTCAATGCTCTATTATTTTATTTTTAGCTAAGGGTGTTCACCCGCTCTCCAAAATAGGATGTAGGATCTAGTTTGATAGAGAACCCTTATCTTTGGTCTCCCAATGAAACATTGTTTCTTAGGCCTATAAAATCATAAAAGGCTTCATCATTCTCAAACTCATCTAAAGGTATTTTGGATTCTTGTAGGTCTCATTCTATAAGTTCATGATGATAAAAGAGAAGTAGAGAATGTCAGATTATTGGCATAATGGAGAAAATAGTATATGGGTCAAATAAGTTGGTGTTGGTAAGGACTTCATATATGTTATGATCAGAATCTACTTCTCTACCAACATCATCATCACTAGTCATTGGCATTGGATCATGAATAAGATACATGGGGTCACCCCCAAGTAGTTTAAACTTGAGACCATGAGTTCCTTTGTACTTAGTCATAGAAACAAGCTCAAGAGTGCCCTATTGATTTAACCCTAGGCCTTTGAATTCATAGACTTGGTTATCCATGATCCTATTAGGGATGGGATACTCTATACTTTAGTAATAATTATCCGATTTTTAAATGTATAACTAGGAATCATCATTGGCAAGTGGGTCATGTTTTTAGTTAGTGGAAAGTGTGAAATTACATATGTTGGGCTATGAATATTTCATTTTCCCTTTCATCACAATTCCATATAAATTGGTTTAGCTTTAGGCCTTCCATAAATCTTGGGATTCTATGGAAGCTTGGATATGTGGAAAATGTCATGGCTAAAATACTCTACTTGATAATAGTCTAAAATCATAAAATGATTATACATTTCAATAGGATGAATATGTGAGGTTGAGGTAAGGATATCAAGGTATCTACAATTGGATTTTGACAATTCAAAATGTATCTCTTTGTATTTTTCTTTCTTTGGTACTAGGTCTAGACTAAAATTGTAATTTTAACTTTCATGTTCAGCCTCTAAATGATTGGAGTGTTCATATGGTTATAAATATCCATAGATAGTCACCTCCATCCCTAAGTGAGGAAATTTGATACATTAGTGAAAGGTGGAAGGTATTGCATGAATTTCATGTATCCATGGTCTACCCAAAAGCAAATTACATGATAAATTTAGGTTTAACACATGGAAAAGTGTATACTAGGTCAAAGTCCCAAAGATAACTAGAAAACATATGGTTCCTTGTGATTCCCACTCTTCATTATCATAGGCCTTGATAGTATAGTCTCTGGTTGAAGGTCCATGGTTGCATATCCTAGATGCTTAATAAGCTTTAGAGACATAATATTTAGGCCAAATCCATTGTAAATGATGATATGTTTATCTTTTTTTTGTGTGATGACAACTTCAATTTATAATGGGTTATTATGGAGAGGGCCAAGGGATGGCATATCACTTTGGTTGAAGGTCAACTATTGGCTTGGCGTTAGGCATCCAATAAAAGCTTAAAATTTTTCTAGTGTAATGTCATTTGGCTCTTAGGAATAGTCTAGGAGTTCAATAAAGATATTATTTTAGATGGTAGATATACATAAATAATAAAAAATGGAGATTTGGGTGGGTGTCTTTTAGAGTTTTTCCATAATATCATAGATATTTTCATTAATAGTGGTAATTAACTTACTCCTATCCAACATAATGAGGTTAATTGGTTCATTTGTAGGGGTTGTAGGCATGGGATGGTGATTTTAGAACACTAAGTTTTGATTGCATAATTAAGATTAGGCGTAAGACTATTGTAAATAAAAAATGATGGGCATTGGCCAAAGAGGATAATTGTTGATTGTCGATGCACTTGGATGTGATCATGGGGAAATGAAGAGTTATTGACATAGGGTCTTAAAAGGGCAATCCTTGGTTATTGTTGTACTTGGCTGAAGTCATAAGTCAAGGAAGGATTACTAACATTATTAAGTTGATTAACATTGTTAGATAATGGTCTTGGTCTATTTAATTTTGGTTTAAGATTGATGGTAATGGTAGATAAATGACCTCCTATAATATGACCTACAAATTTATTGTAGTCATGTGAAACTACATGATAGGTCTACTAGTTATTAGGGTTATTTTAACCTTAATTCCTTTCATTCGGTGGTTAACATTATTGTTGTTACTACTGATACTATTGTTATTGTGGTTGAGGTCTTCATTGTTGCTATTATTGATTGTTATTGTTATGATATGGAAAAGGATTTTGGTAGATACCCAAGTTTTTATTAGAAGGAGATTATCTATTATCCTATTGGATATATCCATTTTCCAACATATTTTCCATGAGGTGATTCAACTACACATAATAACATATAGAATGTCCATGAACATGATGATATTCATATAACTCATACTCTTTGTACCAATATGGATAAGGTATAGCATCAAGAAAGTGTTTTTAAATAGGTTAACTAATAATATTGGACATGACTAATTTGTGAAACACCACCTCAATAGGCTCACCAAGGTCACTTCAAACTCTATGAGTGGGTCTTCTTCTTAGAGGATGGGTTTGTAAAAGTGGTGGTTGTAGCATTTGAGGAGCTAGCCTAGGTTGAGGCATATGTTGTTCTTATTAGATAGGCTATATTTATGGAATAATCTACATTTGTGGCATATGCTAATTAGATAGCATTTGCACCTTTTAAACATGATATGACTCAGTTACTCCATTACCTTTAGCATCATTTTTGAAATTGTATGACTTAGGTTTTTCATAATTATTATCCTGAATCGGTGTAGATGCTTAAACTTGGATTGAGACAGGGTTTTAACTTTGACCTAAATTTTGGTTTTAACTCTGATTTTAGTTTGAGGAAGACAAATAAATAATCCCTTTGTTGATAAGGGCCTTTTTGATCTGTATGTCTTTCTCAATGATCTCCTTGAATGTGTGAGATCACTGAAGATCCAAGTGACAAGATATTTCACTATGAAATTTTTTGGTGAACACAACAACCAATTGTTTATTTGGTAGATTATAGGTGAAGTAACTAGTAAGTGCTCTCCATATTTGTAAGTAGTTCATAAAAATATCAACAAATTTCTATTTGATCTGACTCAAATTAATAACTGTAATTTCATGCTCAAGATTTATGAAATTTTTTGTACAAATGTATCTAACAAATCCTCAGTTTAGAAACTAAGTTCTTTGGCAATTTAAGAAGCCACTCCAAAGCCTATCTATCTAGACTTCAAGGAAAAAGAATAAGTAGGTAAATTTAACTATATACCACTGGATAAAAAATGACAAAAATATTTTTTAGATGATCTTTAGGGTCTCTTTTACCCTTGTACTTGTCAAATTTTAGTGGCTCATAACCTAAATGAAATGGTATATAGAGATATTCCATGTTAAATAGGTATGAGCACATGTCATCCAATTTAAAATTATTGGTATACTTTCCTAATTGAATGGATATAATTATATCCTTCATTTATTATAGTTCTTGGGATAAGAAATTTGATGACACATTTGGTTATGGTTTTGGTTGGGTGGTCAAAGGTGAATTAACTTGATTGAGGTATAATGGAGGTATGGATTATTATGGAATGTTGGTTTGATGGACCAATCAACCATAAATATGAATCCACACATTGGGATGAGGATTTTGATATTGCATGCATTGTTGGTAAATATTCTATTTTATATTCAAAATATGGCTTTGGGTTTGAGGGAATTGGGATTGTGATGGAAATATGTGGCTTTTTGGAAGGTATTGTGTTTTCTAAGTTTATGTTGGAACTTGCTTCTGACTAGTCAACCCCAACTATATAGATTGTACTTACTATTGATTAAGTAACTATCTTTGAATATGTGGCACATTTGGTAAAAGGTAATGGTTGCCTAATATGTACATATTAGACAATGGCACCTCTTTATTGAATAAACACCTATTGTGAACTAGATGCTTGTTGGGTATTTGGCATTTATTGTGAGCCAATAAGAATACATTATTGATTAGATAATTTTTATGATTGTTGAGGTACATTTGTCACTACCTATTGAGGTGGAGCTTTTTTTGGCACCTATTGAGGTAGTGTAGTGTTCTACCTTTGCTATGGTAGTAAATTAGTCTGTGCCTATGGACATGGAATATTAATTTTCACCTATGGAGATAAGGTAACATTCATCACTTTTTGAGGAAAAACTTTGGATGACACCTAATTACTTATCCCCTATTTTTACGTTCTTAAAGAAATAGTTGGTTGAGGAGTGGGAGTAACCTATTGTGGTTGGGAACCATGCATTCCTTCTCCCTACTATTGTGAACCACTTATGGTATTGACAATAAGTACTTATTATTAAGGGTTATTTGGTGGTTTATTTACCTCACCTTTGTATACACATAATATTTTAAAACTTTTATTGATTACTAACACTTTGTATCTTGTAAGAACTTGTCGAGTCTCAATCTTTTGAGTGTATGCCTTAAGGGGTGCATCAAGAAAGGGGTGGGTAGACCATCAGTGATTCATAATATTTTTGTCACTTTTTACACTTTCCATATACACACTCATCTCCTAAAAACATTAACCCTAATATTATTCTTCATAGTCCTACCCATTTCAATCATTTTCTTCTTTCCATCCTCTTTTTCTTGCCTTAATTCCCTTTTGGATTATTGGTTGTACCAGGTTGACCATGGCTAACCTTGTATAGTTTAGGGGTATTTTTCACTTGTTGGGTTTGTTATATTTTCAACTAACCTAGATCTAACCTAGTGAATTGTCCCTAAAAACATACAAGGTTGACCATGGCCGACCCTGTATAGTTGACATTTCTAGAAAGATTCAGGGCAAGATCTACCTATAAATACAAGTTCATTTCCAACCATTTAAGAGAAGAGAAGAATAATAATTTAAAACTAACATATTGTTATTAACCATTCTACTTGAGGAATAAATCTTAGGGTTCCATACTTTCATTGGGGATATGGATCTTGTCTTGAAGAGAAGTCTTTTACATACATAGATAGGTTGTATAGCCTAGAGATAATTTGTCTTTATTATCCTTACATACCACAACAATCTCTTGAAAATAACCTTGGCCAAGGGAGAGATTGAGGCTCACTAGTTTTGTATTCAAGGTAAGTATTCCTAACTTTATTTATCCTTTGTAATAGTAGATAGATAATACAGATGTGCTTCTCTCTTCACTTACATTAGGATTTCATATACATTGATGTGATTATATGTCTTATATGCATGTTTAGTTTATTTTTTTATTTTGTTTCTAACCCCCAATTTGTACCACAAGCTTTGGTGTGTACTATAATATATTTACTTTCTTATTTATTAGCATAGGTGAAATATTAAACCTTATGACACTTTTAGGGTTCTTGCATGATTGTGTTAGACTGTAGGCTTTGGAACCCTACCTCACATAGTGTATTGTGACAAGTGATACTATAATTAGGTCTAGTGTATCCCCATATTGGTCATGATCCCACTTAAAAATTGTATTCCCAATCAAAAGTGTAGATATGCTCTATATTCTTCGAGCTAGGATTGATTTATAGACATTATGCATTTTTCTTGCATACATTTTGGTGAACCCAACATGAAACTAACCCTTGAAAGATTTATTTCACTTTATTTCATTATTTTTAGAATTATTTTTATCATATATCTATCATACTAGATTGACTCTGTCAACCCAATTCTAATCTCTATGCATAGGTTTTTAGGAATAGGTAACTAATGTGACTCATATAACCCACTATAGGTTTCTAGACTTCCAATTCAGACTACTAGGTCAACCCATTAAACCTTATACATTTTTAGGCATCTTCTTTAGCATACTAGGTTGACCCTAGTTAACCTTGTACATTTTAGGCACTTAGCAGTAGGATTCTACAAAGTTTGATCGACTTAGTCGACCTAATTAGTAGGTTTTTGCATGTATATTCCAAGGTTATTGACTAACAATATTCATTCTTAGCATCTCTAATCCACCAAGGTTCCTTTCTATCTCCCTATCTCTTTCTTTTACTATATTTCCTTTCACAATTTGTAGTCTTCAAAATTGCCCCTATATAGTCAACTAGATTGACCCTATTGACATAGTTCTATATTCTATATGCTATCTAAAATAACTAGGTTGACCCTAGTCGATCCTATTCATTTTTAGACCTTGTTTCTAAAGTACATTTTTGACCTTGTTCTATAGTTTGTACATATAGTGTCAAAACTATACCTTGTTGCAAGTTGGAATTAATCTCTATATGCTAGTAATTATTTTGCACCTTTTTTTTTCTTGTTGCTTGCATGCTTATAATAGTTCACATAGCTTAATTAGGTGGTTTTTAATTAACCATTTAGTTTCACTATTTCTATTTTATGCACACATGGCCAAATCACATAATATAAATAAGCACTTTAACATTTGTCTACCCAAGACCAACCTACTTAGATTTCATTACCAAGGGGAATGTTGAATTGATACTATAGTCAAGTATAAATCATGGTTAATGGTATATTCTGGCTAAGCACCTAAAACCCTTATTGTTGTGGTATGTGAAGTGAGGGGGTAGGCCCTAATACCAAGCCCGTATCATTGCCACTATAGTCCCTTTCATCCCAAACTACCTGAAACCATCCTTAAATTGCTATCTAGTTCCTTTATTTATAGCCAACTTCCCATCACATTTAAAATCATTTCTTAATAATCTAATAAAACATCTTAGGTTGACCAATTAGTCATCTCTTTAATTTTTAAGTTGATTACTTGCTCTTTGCTCAATTGTGTGTGAAAAATCTTGCATTAGCCAGCATTAGTGAAAATTTTTGTATTTTGTGATATAATTAGATTGGCTAACATTGATCTAATTAAATTTTTGTTTCCTTCAGCTCTTACTTTCCTAGATTAGCTACAAAATTTGTCTTTTTTTAATTCACAACTTTTTATTTTTCACTATCTACTGTATGAGGTTGACCTAGTTAACCATGTACCTTTTTCCAACCTCTATGTACTCTAAAATATCAACCCAATTGATCGTATACTATCTATAGCCCCTTTTACCTCTTTTAATAGTCTATGTGCACTTACTGGATCAACCTAATTGACCTTATACAATTTTATCATCTTTATTTTTGTGTTAGGTCAACCCAGTCGACCCTTTACTATTTTAGTCACTTCTTGGTTATTTAATTTCTCATCTATATTCCTTTCCCTTCATCATGAAATTTTTTATTTATATTGACACTAAGTTGCATTCAATAGACATGATGAATCTTACCAATCCTCATAGGGTCCCCCATAGATAGAGTAGGGATCCTCTCTTGAATGCTAGTAATGTTCATATTACCACTCACACAATGAGTTATGAGACCCCTCTTAATACCTCTTCACAACATAATATTCTTTTCTCATTATAATACCAACCTGAGTTAGAGTATACTCCCAAAATGATCTTCTTTATCTTTGAATTTCCTCAACATTGAGGAAAGGATCCTTCTAACATTTACAATCTTATGATTGGTGGTCAAGTTGAATATCCTCATTCACCTAATCCTATATTATCAAATATATTTGGGGGTACCACTTTATTTTATTCTCAACCTCTTCCTTCAATTTTTACCCCTTCTCATACCATAAATTCTTCTCTAACTTCTTCCACCTCGATGCCTAGTATCTCAACTAACATGGTAGGTTCTACATTAACTAGGCATCTCTTGAGATACACTATCCTTAATTCATCTACTAGTGCTTAATTTTTTACCCAAGGAAATCATGCTTCTAATGTTTCTTCCTCTCAACCATCCACTAGTTCATCTTTTGCTACACAAGCAAAATTTTCCACTAGTGCATCACACTCTCATAATTTTTCTCAAGGTCCTATCAATACCAATAGTGGTACCCAAGCCACTAATAATAACACTAATTCCAACCCTAATGCTTATAATAATGCTAATCAAACACATCAAATTTTGTTGAATACTCTCAATCACATGAATACCTTTCAATATCATAACACAAATCAAATGACTAAAATGCAAAACCAACTTATTTACCTTCAATCTCATCTGAAACCAATGTCTTCAGGCACACATAACCAAAATGTTCCCCCTCTTCCTCTTTTATATTATCAAGGAAATATTATTACTCAACCTCTTTTAATCAAAAAAACCATTAATCATCTACAAAATGAACCTCTTACTACTCAAATTTCTAATATTGACATAAGAGGTATAACACCTATAATTTCTTATAAAGGATCAACCAATCCCACCCTTCATCTTAAGACATTTGGAAATATTTATAAGGATTAGGTCAAATTAAACACCTTTTATTCTACCAATCTCCTTGATAAAACCCTCACAGGTGATGCCTTAGATTGGTAAAATCAACTTATACCACATTACATTACTAGTTAGGAGGATTTAGTGAATACTTTAGTTCAAGAATTACAAACTAGTGATTTTCCTGAAAACACTTTGGCCCATTTCATAAATTTCAAAGAAAATGAAAATTAAACCACTAAAGACTTTGTTAAAATATGTAAGACTTTGTCAAATAAATGTGAACATAATATGTTCGATGAAATATTTTCCATCTCTTTACCAATGCCCTCTTTCCTAAGCTTTAATATCGAGACTACACTCTCTATCCACGTACATTGGAGGAGGTTATTGAAAAAGCTAAATGTCAAGATTTCATAATGAATAAATTAAATCCACCCCAACCTTATTTAGGTCCTCATCTCTTACTAAAGAACAAAAACCACAATATTACCAATGATGGTGTTACAAATTCTTATGACACCATTCATAATGTTCAAACTATCATTCCTAACCAATCTTTGAAACCAACTTCCCCTTCTAAACAATATACTAATCCTCATTTATCTTCACTAAAAACCATTAATGTTTATAAACCTCTATCCTCAACTAAATTGATTAAGTGTCTACTTAGGCCTCTTCCATGAGAGCTTGACCCTACTCATCCTATACAATCTTGGTATGATCCTAACAAGTTTTGTTGGTTTCACACTAGTTGGGGTCATTCTCATGAGACCTATAAACAAATTCATAATTTAGCTATGGATTTTATTCTTGTACCTAATTTTTATCATGATTATATCATTAGAAATCATCAACAAGCTTATGAAATTTCTTTCAAGGATTATAAAACACATGACAAAACTTAAGCCTTGAATCAAGCAAATGCTTATTTAGCTATTTATAAATACCCTCTTCCTAATCACCAACTGATTTAAGACACCCAAGACAAGACCACCCCTTCCACCAATAATGTATAAATTCTTGTTGACCCCACTTCTAAAGAGAATGTGGTTATCATGACTAATATGTGAAGGGTGGTGGATTTCATTGATTCCCAACCTATCTACACTCTATCTAGAATATATCATGTTATCCATGATTCTTTTCCAACTCATTTAAATGAGTTGGGGCAAGATGACCTTAATGCTTTTGGAAATCCAATCTATGATTCTCCCTTAGATAACACTTCCAATTCTATTTATACCACTCTTCCATCATCTTCCAATAATAATGATAATCAAGCTTCTACTAATATTTCTTCTACCATTTCTCAACATCAACCTGAATCAACTACTTCATCATCTCAACATGATTTTCAACATTGTCCCAAACCTTCTCATTCTTATCAACAAAAATTTGAATGTCTTGGATAATGTTTGTGGATATATTTATTATTATTTATGAGCACATGCATGGTGCTTTCACACTTTCATTTGGGTTGGACATGTTATCCAATCTTATCTTTATCTATCTATTTTATCATTTGACACTGTGTCAATTTTTTTTTATCATATATGTTGATCTTTATTGTTGTACTATATCTTGCTTATCTTATCATTTATATTTTGCATATGATTATCTTTATTTATCATTGATTTCTATCTCTTGCTTAAGTTTTTATCAAAACCCCTTTCTTTCATCTTCATGGTTGTTTACTTTATTATCTCCATTTTGCATAGGTTAATTATCATTGTGACTTGGTTATCCACACCCTATTCTCTTTGTTCATTTTCTCCCTTTTACCATGTGATCAGTTAGAAGACAATCCTACTCATTACTATCTCCTTACACTAGTCCACTTTTTGTATTTCCTTTCTCCCTTCTTCCTTTTTCCATAAACTAAGCATATACATGGTTGATACTTGAGATCACATGCTAGTTCATTGTCAAGTCTAAGTGTCCTAGTCAGTCTTCATCTTAGGTTACTTAGCTTCTTTTAGCCTTAGCCTACATCTCATTCATGTGTATCACTTTATATGGAAGAATCTTAAAAATCCACAAAAATTTAAAAGCCAAATCATTTAAATAAAAGGCATGATACAAAAGGAAAAAATTATTCTTAAAAATAAAATCACACTAAAAGATGTGATTCAAAGCACATTTCCTCCTTCTAGTTGAAGCTTAAACTCCATAGTTAGCCTCATGGTAGAGCCAAGGTTATTTGGTGTGTGGTATGATAGTATATTAGAATAAGAGAATTTAAAAAACTTTTAGTGCTACCTACTTTCTCACACAAGTACCCAATCTTAGTAGTATACCGATGGCTCTATAAGGGGTCTTGAAGAATGGGGAACACATTATGGGAAGATAGGTATATTTTATTATTCTTATACCAATCTACATTCATGAGTTGATCTTAGTATCATGTCTATTTAGCTACAAATATTTGTGTCTATAGCGAACAAGTTTCCTTTGTACATAGATGACCACTAGTCACTTAGTGTCTTTTCATGTCCTTAGTATGCCTCTTGTATCCCAATATCTTCTCATAAGATTCCTAAGTCTTTCTTTTTACATTCTATTTTTCATTCCCTATATCCCTCTTATTTCTTCTTAATAAATATTGTTTTGTCTACTGATCACTCCCCTTAGGATTTCATTTATGAGTTGCATTATAAGACCATGGATAGGATCTGACATTCCTCATAAATTACCATCTTTTCCTTCCTATTACCCACATCCTTTATTACTTGATTTTTTCTATTTATTCCACCCCAATGGTGTTATCTTTATGAGTTGTAGTGTAATACCATGGATAGGACCCAATGTTCCTCATAAAATTTTCCAGTACCCAAGACATAATCCAAAATCACATGTGTCAAATATGAGATAAGATTTGATTGATTATGTAGTTACATGTCATTGACATGCTTCAAAACTTGATTTAGTGTGTTTTATGCTCACTTAATTTATATTTTGATCTTATTTTCTTATTTTTTGAGTACATATAAGAATATAACCATTTCTTGAAATTTTCATACTTCCCATCTTGAATTAGTGTAATCAACTTAAGACCAATCTTTTGCCAATTTTGTTTTTCTCTTATATTTCCCAGCATGATTTAGTATAATTAATTGGCTTAATTCATTTGTTTTTATACCATTTGTGCCATTTTACATACCTTCCATTTTATTACATTATTTGTCATAGCTCCCAATGTGAATTAGTATGATTTTACTTATTTTAATTTGGCTCAAAAATCCTTCACTTTGGTTTTAAAAAAATTCCTTTCTGCCACCTTGTTTTACCATATCTTGGTTATTTATACTTAGTCATTTTCTTTGTATTACACATTTCCTAGATTGAAATAGTGTGTAGTACATTTTCTTGACTAATTGTATTTTCCCAAGTCCTTTTTACCTATTTCTTATTAACCATGCATGTGTTTTTCATAATGCTAGAAAAGAAACCATATCTTATATATCTCCTATAACATATACAACAAAGATAGATACATCTGCTAGAATGAAATATATAAAATCAACCATAATGAAAACATATAAAACCAATAATAATATGCAAAAATGATCCATATATATCATGAGATTTGATATAACATATACAACCATATACAATACTCTAGCTCTAGAGCTAGGTCCCATCTTGTCTATCTCATGGCCTAGCCATGTTGCCTATTGAGGCCTAAGTTTGACTCAAAATATTACTATGTAAGGAGGCCATCCAAGATTTCAATCCTTTTAATTGTCCCTATAGGAGTGCTACCTACACTTATGACTCTATCAGTTGGGTCTAGATCTATATCATATGTGCCACTATGGCTAGATGTGTATCTCTCTCCTCAACCAAGGCCTACCATGCCCACATCTCACTTGCACCCATCTCTATTGGTTGATGTATCCTCTCTTTGCATTTATGTCTATCTCACTACCTTTACAACTAGTCTAAACTAGCTCACTTGAGCTGGGGAAAATGGTATGCTAGGGTCCTCTAATGTAGTAGGATCATATGGCTACAAAGTTTCATATAGGATGTCATGAAATGATCCCTTCACTAGGTACCCCCATATCTCCTTTGCATCCTCAGATACACCTATAAAAATCACTCTAAATAAATATTAAATCATTATTATATCTCAAAATATCTATCTATCTATCTCTACTTCCAAATAAAAACTTAAAAGCAATAATTTAACCATCTTTTCTTACTTGTTTGTGTCTCAGATACTATGGTCTCACATCCACATGACTGCCTAACACAATATCCCCATCTACATGGCATCTTATTACCTCCTCTACAGGTTGCCTCCTCAGTTTAACTCCCTCTATCATGGCTCATTTCCATCTTAACGTGTGCCTGAGTGGTCTCTCTATCATCCATCCCTCCTCTGGCTCCTCTACTGACTCATCAAGGATGCATCAATCTCTACTATCTCTTGCTACCTCCATCACCATTATGTCCTTAATGGTTGCATCTCCTCTTATTACAAAACTAGTAGTGGTAAATTTGGGATCTTTGCCTCCACCTCCCTATCCTTTTACTTTGCTCCACATCATACTCAACCAATCCATGGTCACTCACAACGTGGTTTGAGTGTCGATCTCACTATCTATGGTCCTAGTCCTTTCCTCCCCCATGGCTCCCTCATATATTGAGCCCATTACTTAGGCATTAGTATCAATGTCACTAGATGAGGCAAACCTATCTGTCTTAGTACTCATGCCACCAGATGTGGCTCTTTCCACCACATATAGTGTCTAGCCACTTTTATCTTTATTGTCACTAGTGCAACTATGTGCCAGCTCACCCATGTAGTCACTATGTCTCCATATGCCTACCACATAATGTTTGTACATCTCACTAACTATAGAACTAGAATATAGGGCATGACCCATGCTACTTGGTCCTCTCTCCATATCCACACTTGGGGTAACCTACCATCAACTGCATAGGGCAACCCAACAAGTTGATACATAGGAAACATTTCATATATCTAAATGTCAAAAATATTATCAATCCCATGGTATTCTTCCCTCTGACTAGCATCTCATACATATCATGTATGAGTTGGACCTAGATGATAGATCCCAGATCATATAAAACTTGCTCCTCCATAATCATCCTACTCAAGGCTACCATGAATAGTGGTACCTTACCATCTGACTTATGACATATCACCCACTATGTCACAAGTCCTATCATAGTTTTATATACATCTAAAATCTATGATGTATATACATCATCCATACTAATTCTTCATCCTCCCAAAATCATCTTTGATCCTATAGCCGACATTGCTAAGGCTCTTCTTTCTTCTATGTTATTTGATATCCCTATGGTCACTAGTGCTCCTACTATGGGTAGCCTAAGGATGGTATGGATGTCCTCTATTGTGATGGAAAATATATCACATCCTCATCTACCTCCCACTTGAAGGTGTTAGTCAGTCATTCCTAATATTTAAGGAACATGACTTACAAATCTAAACTCATGGGGATCTTGCACATATAAGATATGCTTCATATACCTATGGATACTAGTATAGCCCTATCTCTATCTGATAATCACTCTAATAATGTTGGTAACCAAGCCACATCCACCAATATCCAAAACCATTATCACTCTTATAACCAAGAAACAACAAAGGATGTATTAGTTCCTTCATGTCATGTATATTCAAAATAAATTCTTTTTACATATTTACATAAAAAAAAAGTCTAATTACTTATTCATTTGTATTCATTTTACCCTATTTTTAGCCTACTCCAACCTTCATACCCTCTTTTGGTCAGTTTAGACCATTATAGCCCTATTTCATCCTTCTACATGTTTTTTTATGCTTATTTTGGTTCTTTGGTTAACCTAGTTTCACCAAAATTTCCCTATTATTACCTTAGTTGACTCTAAAATCTTAGTCAACCCTCATATTTTCCCTTCCTATTATTGTGTTGTCATTTTAGACCTTGAAAATTAGTTGGAAAACTAAATTAGGGTGGTATCTTATAGAATATATAGGGTTGAACCATACCTACTATGTTGACACTGTGGATTTTGCCTAGTTTTAGCCTACTGGGTTGATTAGGTTGATTGGGTCAACCTAGTTCATTTTGCCTACTGACCCCTTACATTTTCATAAAAAATGCATCTTTCTCACTTTCTTCCTAATTCCTCTAAACCCATTTCCCATATTGATATTTTATACCCCTAAAATCTAAATGTGTCTCATTTTGATATCTATAAATGCTTAATATTTTTAAATTACTAAAAATACACTTAATTCAATACAAATTTCAAAAATTGGTTTGAGATTCATAGCTGTATACCTATAGTGCACCTTTTGCTACCTCTGGAGCCTCTCCCTATCTAGCTTGTCATCTCCTCACCATCCTATCTTGTTTGGTCTCTAGATCTCTTTTTTCTCTCCTTCACAAATCAAAATATCAAATGACTTGTCTTTTCACCTACTTTAAAACACTTTTCATCACTTTGAATTCTTCAATTATTGTCATGTAGATTCCTTCTTATATATATATATATATATTTATTTTTACTCATCTATTTTTAAATCCATACAATGAATTGGATTTGTGATGATGTATATATATTTTTCACTATAATATGCCTATTTTCCAAAAAATTCTATTTTTGTTTATTTTTTGCATTAACTTCTATAGGTTCGCTTAGTGTTCTTCACATTGGATGCCTTCACTTTTTCTAATAGTCAACTTATTTATCTACAACATTAAGTTAAGGTAGGGTATGTTTTTATCAATCCTATCCTTTCCTTTATCTTATTTTTTACTTACTTCACTTTACTTAGCATTAGTGTTGTGTGTTACTATGTTCTTTCTCAAAGCACCATCCTGTGTTGCACTTATGTGACACATGATGAGATTCAAGTGGGGCATATATATACACATAATATTTTCAAACTTTTATTGATTATTGACACTTTGTATCTTTTAATAACCTATTGAGTCTCAATCTCTCTAAGTGCATGCCTTAAGGTGTCCATCGAGAAAGGGGTGGGCAGACCATCAATGCTTCATAAGATTGTTGTCCCTTTTGCCATCTACACACTCATCTCCTAAAAATATTAACCCTAAGCTTATTATTCTCAATCCTACCCATTTCAATAATTTTCCTCTTTCCATACTCCTTCTCTTACCTTAATTCCCTTTTAGACTATCAGTTATACTAGGTCTACCATGGCCATCCCTATACAATTTAGGGGTATTTTTCACTTTCTGGGTTTGTTAGGATTTTCACCAACCTAACTCAGACCTAGTGAATTGTCCCCAAAAATTTACAAGGTTAACCATGGCCAACCCTATACATCTGATGTTTGTAGGAGGATTTAAGACAAGATGAGCCTATATATACAAGTTCATTTCCAACCATTTAAGAGAAGATAAGTGAAGAAGAATAAGTTCAAATGAACATCTTCTTATTAACCATTCTACTTGTGGAATAAAGCTTAGTGTTCCATAATTTATTTGGATATATGGATCTTATCTTATGGAGAATTCTTTTGGATGCATAGATAGGTCGTGTAGCCTAGAGTTGATTTGTCTTTGTTATCCTTATATACCACAACAATCTCTTATGAAGCACCTTGGCCAAGGGAGAGATTGAGACTCGATGAGTTCATCTTCAAGGTAAGTATTCCTAACTTTATATCTCCTTTGTAAGAGTAGATAGATAATGTATTTATATTCTCTCTTCTCATTCATTAGGATTTAATATACATTGATGTGAGTATATGTCTTCTATGCATGTTTAGTTTAGTTATTTGTTTTTTTTCTAACCCCTACTTTGTGCCATAAGCTTTTGTGTGTACTAGATTAGATTTAGTTTCTTGTTTATTAGATACGTGAAATATTAAACCTTAGGACTCTTTTAGGTTTATTTTTTAATTGTGTCAGACTATAGGCTTTGGAAACCTACCTCACATGGTGTATTGTGACTAGTGATCCCTTAATTGGGTCTAGCGGATCCCCATATTGGTCATGATCCTGCTTAACAAATGTACTCCCCATTGGAAGTCTAGGTATGCTATAACATTTTTTTTATCTAGATTGATTTATAGACATGATTCATTTCTAATTGCATACAACTTTAGCCTGAATTAGAGAACACTTTCATATTATCCATATTATTTGGCACATGATCTTGAGTAGAGGGCACAATCACTTCCTCAATGAATGCGACATTAAACATGTTGCTTACTAAATTAATTTGGGTAAATGTGTCTATAACTAGATTAACATGACCTAAAAAATCAATTGACACTCGTGTTGAAGGAGTTAGGTCTATAAATAGAACATTCGATATGGCCATGACATTGAAGTTTTGTGCTAGATTAAGATAAGGCTAATATGCTTGTTGAATTTTTAAAAATTAGTCTGACATGGTGCCTTTTCCTTTTTCAAGTATATTTGGATCTTGGTTTGTCATTGTCATGAGTTCCTAAGGGTAACTAGTAGAGGTTTATTTGATAGTTTAGGTATAAGGTACATTTCTAGGCAATCTAATTAGACTAGGTAAGTTTTCTTGGGTAAAGTATTCCAAACACTTGGGCCTTCCCTATATGAATCTAACCAAATATTCATCTTTATTTTTAATAAGTTCTGATCAAATAATTATGGGTCATAGGTTAATGTCATGGTAATGTAGTAAGGCTGTTGGAAATATTGTTATTGATGTCAAAGGTTTAGCATTATTGGTGATAAAGGCCCCATTGCATTTAATGTTGTTTGTAATAAATATATCTTGGATAATATGAGTTAATATTTATTTAATATTAATGAATATATTTTTGGTTGCATATGAGACAAAAGAAGGGCCCATGGAGAAGTCGAAGAGCCATGGGGTAAAGACAAAAGAAGGATGGGATGCATTTTCCCATGAAGAGTCATCTTGGGGAATACCAAGAGTCACCAAGTGAAGACAAAAGAGTAAGGGCAAAATTTCTCATGGACACTTTGAGGAATATAAAAAGTCACCAAAGATAAGGAAAAAAGTGGGAAGGACGTTTTTGGTCATGAAGGGTCACCACATGACTTTTCAAAAGCTTGGATATGAAGGTTCATCCAAGATTGGCACCATTTTCCATGAGAATTGAAGGGTCACAAAGGGGGAAGGCCAAAGGTCATTTGGAAAGCTATAAATAAAGGCTTGAGTAGTCATTTGTAATATGGAAGAGAGAGGTTGATTTGATATTGTAATATCTAGCTTAGAAGAGAAATTGTGAGAGATGAATATGATTTGTATTTGTTATATCTAGCTTAGAAGAGCAAAGGTGAGAGAGAGGAAGGAGATGTTGTATTAATCTATCATTTATTGAGATAGCAACATTGAGAGATAGGTGTGTGGTATACACAAATGGGTTGGTGCTCCTATGGGTTGGTGCTCATGAATTGTTGCTAGGTTGGTGCTCGGCAAAGGGGTTGGTGCTCCTATGGGTTGATGCTCACGAATAGTGGCTGGGTTGGTGCTCGACAAAGGGGTTTGAAGCTCCTGTGGGTTGGTGCTCATGAATTGTAGCTGGGGTGGTACTTGGCAAAGGGGTATGGTGCTCTTGTGGGTTTGTTCTCATGAATATACTTGAGATTGTTCTCCAAATTTTTTACCACATTGGGTTTCCACGTTATATCTGGTGTCTCTCTCTATCTTGTGTGATGTTTATTGTTTGAGTTTTATTACATATCTTGAAGGTATGATTAAGTGGAATTTGATAAAGGGAAAGTTTTATAAGATATATAACATACTGATTCACCCCGCCTCTCAGTATATCCCATGCTTAACAAAGGCTATTGTTGGACTTGTTCAATAATAGATGACCCACTATCAAGGTATTAAGATATTTGTTCTTACTCCTCACCTAGATAAGGAGGTGTATCAACTAATTAGTATGCTAATGGATCTTGGCCTTATTATGCATATTAAGTTGTATAATTAGGATATGTACCCATCTCAAAAACTACATCATCACTATATGTGTCTTGAACAAAAGCATCAATCATGACCACATTTTCATAATCCATACTATATATGGTACCACTATGTGTGTAACAAGGTATATCCAAACCCATGACTAGTGTCTTGTGAAGGAAAAGGGGACAAAGTTTTAAAAAGTCTTGAAACATGGTTTAATAGGATTGGTCGATGCTTAACATGTCTTGAAACTTGGTCTACATAGAAAACTTAGTCTATTTTTGTAAATGGTCTAAATTTGGCCTAGAATAGATCTCTTCTCAAAAATTGTCAATGGTAAACTTGGATTCAAATACATCTAAGGTTTGATGTCTTGTACACAAATGGTCAAATTAAAGGTAAATTTGAATCTTGGTTTTGAAAAAGTGTTTTGAATAAATATAATCTAGATCTAAAATGAAAATAGTGACAGGTTTTTGGAAATAAGGCATAAAACTAGAATCAAAAGGTACAAATTAGATCTAAAAACTAAGGCAAATTTTAGGTATTTAGTAAGAAGGCACAAATATAGACTTTGAAACAAACTAGGTTTTAAAATTGAAAAGCAAATGCTAGGTCTTTAGTAAGAAGGCATAAAGCTAGACTTTGAAACAAACTAGGTTGAGGTAAACTACAAGGCAATTAGTCTAACTCTAAAATAATTTTAAACACTTTGACTCAATCTCGACACATGGATTTTAAAACAAACTTGACCTTGGTATAAGGCATTCACTCTAAGCACATGCCTAAAGATAATTGGGAAAGTCAATATCAAGTAAGTAAAATGAGAATGATGAGTAAAGCCGCCAAGCCCAAGTGATAGGCAATAATCCAATGTAAACTAACCATGCTTAAGGTTGCAATTAAAAATAAAGTTTTGACCTTAGTTTATGGAAACAAAATAACTTGAAGCCCCTAAAAATAGACCACCTCTTAGATCTAGGAAAAAGGAGTTGTCAAAGAAAGCAAGGAATTAGTCTAAGTTCCATAATTCAAAGGTAAAAGGTAAATACCCAATCCAAAATTAAGCAAGACATAAGTGTAACCCCATAAATTTTGAATTTAAACTTTAAAATACCAATTATTAACTTGGTTTAAAAGACTTGGATTCTTCAAATGGATAACATCCTAGACCCAAATATATGGTATAATGACACTAATTATAGACCAAAGGCATACATAATTTAAAGATTAGTTTAAAACAAGGTAATGTTTTAAAATAATATGAGCAGTGTAATGAGGCTACTTTGATCAAAATTTATTACAATGGTTTTCAAAACTCCAAGGCAAATACTTGGGATGAAATGGGTAGCATAATGATGCCCCATTTAAACAAGTGATACACACATAAATGTTTTGTTATGAAAAGTCTAAGGCCCCATTTAAACAAGTGATACACACATAAATGTTTTGTAGAAAATTCTAAGTGGCACCAAATGGAAATAATAACACCTCTTAGGATAAAGTGGTGTAAAACATGTGATGTTATGACTTATTTTTTAACAAAAAAACAATTTCCAGTCCCAAAAGATGCATGTAGATCAAATAAAATAGAAGTAGGAAAAATGGTTTATCTTATCCCTATAATTGACATGAGTGTGCATAGCTTTATCTAAAATTTTGACCAATATACCAATTCTTTTGAGGAATTAAGTGTTAATCCAAAAATAAAAATATAGGTGTAGGTAGAGTTTTTACACCCCCTTTGTCTTTCAAGATTTGGTACATGGCATGAACTTAGAGTGAGGAACACTTATAATTTGGCATGAAATTATTAGAAATTGGGGTTTGACTAAAAATCTATAATTTTCACACATACTAGATGGTCCCAATTGGGGATAACATAAGGGTGAAATCATGTCAATTGAATCTAAACTGCCTAGCTTACTATACAAGGGTCTATTAATTTTCATAGTGACTCCATCCATGTACTTCTTAGTGGAGTATGATGTCTAGCTACCACATGCCTAGGTACTTATTAGGATGGTCAAGATAACTACTCATCACTATCCAATCTAATGGTTTTCCCAATTTGTATACCCCACCATGGAGTGGGGTTGGTATGATGATGTGAGATGCATCCTTATGTCAATACACCCCTAAATACCTCATGGGGATGCTATGAAATCCTACCCAGAAGACAAGTGCATAAAAATAAATAAATTAAAAATGGAAAGACTTTATAGGTCACTTTTGAATCACCCAAGTCTCTTAAATCTTGGGGAGAGCATACACAACATTCTTTTCGACACACATTTTACAAACAACAAAAATAAAGTAAGCACTTTTAATCACCTGAGTTCCCTAAAGGGGACATGGGGAGAGCATAAATTATAAATTTTATGTTTTTAAAAATAAAATAATCTAATCTAAGAAATTTTAAATAACTAAATAAAAAACAAGAATCGAAAAAAAAGTCCTTAAGAGCTCTAACTAAAGATGTAGGTTCTTTTTACTATCACTAAATTGAATTGTGCTTGAAATTTTTGGCCCCTTGGCCATGTTTGCTCTTATAAAATGATTTAAAAAAAAATTTAAGTGAATTTTAAATCACTTTAACCAAATGTGAATGATTTTAGCCTTTGTAAAATTTGGACTTTATAAAATGAAAAATTTACTAAAAAGGACCAAACTTCTTATTTCTTTGTTTAATTCCTTATAAAAAAGTTAGTGGATTAATTTTTGTTTAAGAAAAACTTATGTTATTGTAATTTAGATCAATAAAAACACAAAATTTAACTCTTAGGTTTTCAAAAAAATAAAAAAAAATAGAGAAATAGTCAATGATTACTATAAGGACCATGGCCAATTTCTATGATTGACCGATTCTATTGTGATAATTGTTTATTCTTTAAACCACACCAAAAACAAGAATGTTTTGAAATAAAAATCCTTGAAAAATAATGTTTCATACTAAATACTCCTCAATTCCGTACAAGAAGAAAGTTAAACTAGTAATAAACAACTTGTTAGGCCCCAATAAAATAAATAAAAACTTGATTTTTACTAAGTTTCTAGTTCATCTATGTTTTTAATGTAGAGATCATTGCCGATTCCTTCGATTAACATCAATTCCATCGATTGAACCTAATTTATTAAAATCATTGTCAATCCCTGTGGCTCAATCAAGAGCTCAGAATTATTCATGTTTTTGGAAATTAAATCAAAAACTTGTCATAAAAATGGTTTGAAAAACTCTCTTAAGAAGTAGCTAGAAGAGCTTTATGGGGTGCATGTCCTACAGGGCATTCCATTATGTGATCAATAGGAATCTAAAACACACTAATAAAACTAACATCTCAAGGTTAGACACTCAAAGAGTAAGATAAAAATATAAGTAACTATCAATATAAGACAAAACAACCATTATTTACCTTCTTTGAGAGTAAGAGTTATATGTTGACAATGGAAGAATGTGCTCAGTCATCTAATCAAATAATATGTTGTAATGGTTCACCTAGCATCATTGTTCCTTATCACCTTGGCAATATTGATCTTATATTTGTATTTGGATTGGACCTCTCAACAAATAAGATTTATAATATTACATAAATAGGCTCTTTGATGTTATTTTTGCATCACAACATTATACCAACAAAAGCTTGTTGAACAATGGGTGAAGCCTTTTATTTATAACCTTCCAAACTAACTCTAACCCAAATGTAGTTAGGTTAGAGGTAACCATCATTGAGTTTAGAATAACCATATTTGAGTTAAGGAGGGACAATAAATTAACATTTGGGATAGAGATCCCATTAATTAAGTATGGCTCTCCATTTTTGAATTTATGGCTTTAGGGGAGATATTTTCAATTCCTTAAATTTGAGGATAATGACATCATCATGACTCATTTTTATTGGAATTTATTTTAAAAAAAAATTATTTTCAATAATTGCACATGGAAATTTCAATTAATCGTTTAATTTTATTTGTTTATTTAATTCATTTTGTTTAGCATTTTTTCACTTTAAGGATTGTTTAAGTGCCCCGCTTAATGGGTCCAAAGGCCAAATTGTCAATTTGCTAGGTTTCAAGTTGAATAGAGATGAATATGTGAGAATTTATTATTACATATATGAAAATACCCAAAATAGGGATTCCCAAACAATATTATGATCACTAATGTCTGATGTGCAGATAAAATTGGGACATTCAGTGATTCTTAGGCTTAATTTGCATTGTTTGGCAGAAATCAATATGAAGTCTAGTTAGAACATAGTTACAGCCAAAATGGGGTGTATACACATATGCCTATGATTAGATAAGATAAATAATATATTAATGAACTATTCTATATGTTGTACTCAAATAAATATACTTTTTAATTAGCCACTAGAGAGGCCATTATCACTATAGAGAACATGTGGTAGATTCTGAGGCTACCGATCAAATGATTACCATTATATTAGATTGGCCCCATAGGGTGATAAGAATTTTTAGATAAATTGGTTAGTATATTTGATATTTCTATGGAGAGTTGGATAATATACATTGATACAATTAATATTTCCATAAATATTCATTCAAAGACCTACCCTCATAGGAGCCTTCTCCACCAATAGATATTGATCGATAGGTAGTAGTACTTATGGCCATTGTAAGTAGTATATTACTACCAAAAAAGAGTGGTTGATTCTTCCACATGGGTTTGGGAGGATTACTTAGATATATGTTAAATGATACCACCATGTTTGATTGGGCACCAATTGTATTGGACCATCTATATAAATATTTACATAGTGACATATAGAGGTAGTTAGAGCCTTGGCATGTTGACATTGGTCTAGATCTGGGATTGGGAGCACATTATGATAGATTCACTAGTGAGTGAAAGGTGAGTATAGGGACTATAAGATCCTATGGCACTTGGATGGGTCCATATAAGATCAATCCATATAGGGTACAAAGGGGATATCTACCTATATCATAGGGCGATAAATGACATGGTAGATGAATATTTTGTGTGGCATCCCTATCTACCTTTAAAACTTTAGTGGTTGAGTGATGGTTGGTATATGACATTTATGACCACCCAGTGCTTCCTTGTTGGTTGGTAAGTACACATCATTTAGGAGTATGCACATGATCATGTATAACACTAATTTGGCATGTAATAAGATATACTAGAGGATCTAATATTATTTTCCCATGTGACTAGAGAGATTAGTAGATAGGGGCCATTACTAGACATTCACACAACTAGAGTTAGATATAGAATAGTAAAAAATATTATTTGGGCATACATAGGGTACCTAATAAATGTAGACATGACAATGACTTATACAACATGGTGGGCTTGGTTTTGACCAAAGATATTAACTATGCCCCAAGGTACCCCTAGATAATTTTTACCAGTGCCAATAGTTCAACTATTAGAACAAGGATAGGATTAGGACCAATGGTAGGCACTTGTGAAGGTATACTTAGAGGGTGAGGATAGGGATACAAATATTGAGGGAGGTAATACCAAGATTAATGGTGGTGATATAGAGGGAAGTAACCTAGACCTAGGGCCAAATTTAGAGATTATAGGGACATGGTATTGAGAGTCTCAAGAGACATAAAGGAGGATGAGTGACCCAAGTGAGGCATGTCCTTTAGGTATAGTTGGTATAGATACAAATATGTTATCATAAGAGGTTACTACTCAGGTGGTAGAGATAGATGGACTACATCTTAGGGTGATCTAGTTACAATAGTGGGTGACCCATAAAGACACATAAATTACACCTGTTGAGATAGAGATTACCTCTCTAAAGTTAGAGGCGGTGTAAGTACTAGTTATTTAGGTACAGATAGATAGGTATCGATAAGATGTATAAAGGCTCTGCAGGGAATGAGATACAAGGTGTCATGATCTTATAGTCTAGGTTTATCACAAATTATTTTTGAGAACCTTCAAGCAAATGATGAGGTAACATATTATCCAAGCTTGCATGAGGAGGCCACACCACTAGAGGCTAAATCAAAAAAAATTGAAGTAATGAGTCATAAATATTGAATTCCAATTCTATGAGGTCCATGACACATCAGACATATATATTAGGATAGTCATTACATTATCCACCACTTCCACCACCACTTAGGCCTATGGGGCCACCATATTAGATAGGGAATGATGATTCACATAGCCAAAGCTATTTGATATCTCTTTGTATTTTTCATCATGACATGTATATATTTATTATGTATATTAAATTTAGTATAGTGAGATATATAACATTCATTTGTATATTTTTGATCTCACTGATGTAAATAGACTCTTATATATGGTTCTCTTTTTTGATTCAGTGTTTTGCTATTGTCTCATGTTGATAGAATAGAAAATGTGATTGGACTCTCTATTTGCTTTATTTCTCATGTTTATATGTAATGTATAAAATTTGCATTCCATGATTATATTTTTGTACTATCATATAGATGATCTAATGTTATTCTTTATAATGTAAATGTGTCATGTTTTTAATTTGGCACTTGAGATTGGATTTAGTTGATCATGTTTGATAAATGTTTATGACTTCTTTTTATATGCTCATTTGTTGATATGCATCACTAGTAACGTATAGATTAGTCATGGGATTTGATGCTCTTATTATAGGATAGTAGACAAGGAGATGTATTTCTAAAACATTTATTGTTAGACCTATAACACTTGATTTTTGATTTATAATTTGACATTATATATCATAATTATTAATGAATCATGATAACATTGGATTCCATAAGTGTAATAACTTGGTAAATATGAAAACATAAACAACTTAAGATTAATATATTAAGAATCAAGGTATAAGTATAAAGCATAATACAAAAAACCAATATTAGATTAGATAATAATATCTACAACTCAAGAACATGCTATAAAAATCCAAACTTAAGTGCAACTTATAATGCACTAAACCAAAGTCAACTAAGAAATTTAAAATAAATTTACCAACATAAAAAATTTAATAAACAAGTAAACACATAAACATACACACACAAACATGAAAATAAAAGAAAAAACATCTAATTAACCATTGGTGTGTGTTAATAAGGCATTACTCTTAGGCACTTCCCCAAGGGAAAGATACATTTCAAATGTAGACTTTCTGACAATGTTTGGGATGGGGGAATAAAATAAGAGGAATGAAGTGGAGTTGTCCCAATATGCTCCATGCATCTACGAGCTACCTATATAGTCCAATGGACTTCATGTCAAATGTAGTTCTCCCAAAAATGGGTTAAGAGGAATGAGAATTTAAAGAGATAAGGAGTATTTTTAGAAGAAAAAGGAATGAAATCATAAAATAATGAGATCATGAAAAATATATTAGCTCATAAAATGGCAAGTGTCAATTGGTAATAGTGGCTGAGTTGACCCAAGATGCTTCATGTATCCAAGCACTACCTACATAGTCTGTGAGGATAGCAAATAAATGACACTATGGAACTAAAAATGATTATGTCAAGTTGTATAAAATATTTTGTGGCTTTATATCTCTCACAAAGATTGTAAGCTATTTTTTTTAATTTTAAGATTTATTTTTGGATATTTGTGACTTTATATATCTTGTGGGTATTGAGGCCATTTTTTAGACAAAGTATATTCTTGGGGAAAGGATAATGCACAAGGGAGTACAAAAAAATGTACAAGGGAATCCTCCAATAAATGAAAAAGTAACCTTAGATAGGGGTTTAAAGGACTGGCTCATAAAATGATGAGAGTGAGGATTAAATTGTTCATTAAAAAATAAGAGCATATAATAGAGGTTACCAAGCTAACATTAGAAAATGAGAGCTACCTACATAGTCCAAATGGAGCTCAAATCAATGTAGTTTAACCTATAGTGAGAGATATTATAATTGACTACAAGTTAAGGTAAGAAAATGGCAAAGTGGTATTAATGGTACATGATTTACAAATAGTTTAAAAGATGCACTTTTAGGGACCATCATGTAGAAAAATCATGGTGTATTTCTCTAAGATACTACATTTAAAGATGTGATGTTGATGAACAAATCTACATTATCTATTGAATATATATTTTAAATTAAGCATCTAAATCTATCTATTTTTTCAAAATCAAGATCATGATGGTCAGGGGATAGGGGAATGAGAGGAATAGACATAATTTATAAAAGGAATGAAGGGAGGGTGATAAGACCTACCCACAAATAGTTGTCCTCATAGACACTACTCAAGTAAATCAAGTTTAAAAGTGCTTGAGATGTATAATAATCATGGGCTAATATATCTCTTGCCCATATAGTGTATCCAACTTGGATCCTCTAGATCTATAGTTAGTTGTAATAATTAATGGTCCTAGACAATTAGGCTCAATTTTTACCTTATTTTCATGTGTTTCTTTGGTATTTTCTAGTTCTATTTCCACAAAATATCACCATGTGTTAACTCTATTGGGTTGATATGCATGTTATAGTTATAACATAACCTATTGTGATATGCTTGAAGATTATTCAAGGCAAAAATCCATTTTTCATCAAGTAGTTATAGTTATTTAAATCAAGATAGTTTTGAGTCCTCATCGTTAATGATATATTGTAATGAAATATGAAAGGAAAACTCAATATCGATAGGGAGAATAGCCTTAGTTCCATAAACTAAGGAATATGGTGTAGCTCCTAAAGGGGTTTGAGTATTGGTACAGTAGGCTAGGTGGTGTTAAATAATTATAAGTGATAATCACATCTAATGACATTGATATTTTTCTTAAGAATTTTGATTAAGGTCTTGATAAATGCCTTATTTTGGCCATTAATTTGGGGAAAATATGGAGTGGAAAATTGTTGTTTGATATGGTACTTAGGAAAAAAGAATTTGATGTCCTTATTTTTAAAGGATATTCCATTATCGAAAATGATGTTTGAAGGAATGCCAAAGTAACATATAATGTGGTTCAAAATGAATTTAGAAATTTTATTACCAGTCACATAATTGAGGGGAATGGCTTCAACCCACATAGTAAAATACTCAGTGGTAGTGAGGATGTGTTTATGGACATCTGAAGAAGTATGATGATTTTAATTATGAGATCAAGTCCCCATGTGGAAAATAGCCAATGAGTAGTAATCAACTATAATACTTAGGCTAGATCATGAATGAGATTGGTTTTATTCTAACAAGGCATAAAGTTATGAATAGGGGCACATGAATTTGCTTCTATTGGACAAATAATACCATGCACACATGAGTTTTTTGGTTAGTATAAATCTAATGATCTGGGACCCATAAATCCATTTGTGTATTTATTTAAATGCTAATCTAGATTATGTTGAATTTAAAAAATAAAGTAGATTTCCATCATATCCCTTATGATAGAGTGTATCACTAAGTAATGTTTAATGAGACACATTATGAATAAAGGCTCATTATTTGTTATGAGAAAGATTAACAGGTAGAATGTGGTCATGGAGGTAGTCTTAGAAATCATAGTACCAAGGTGAACTAATCCTAAAAATATCACATACCATTTCAGATGTTGAACATTCATGAGATGGTTTCAAAATATGTTATATGAGGAATTAGTAATCTAGAACATTATTGATGATTGATATTAATAAACCAATTATTTTCATTACATCGACAATCTTGTTACTAGCCTGTGGTATCTACTCAAATTGGATATGTTCAAAGTTCTTATTAAAAGTGTTTACCATGAATTTGTAAGGAATTAAATTTTCATCCTTGGTTTAGTATTACCTTATTACCTAATTAATAATTAATTGGGAATCCCCATGAACATACAAATGCTTAATATTCCAATGTGCTACTAGATGATTCCCTACAATGAGTGGTTCACACTTTTATATGTTATTGGTACAAGTGAAACTAATATGGAATGATTTATGAATAAGATCCCCCTTGTAACATTATGAACATAATTCTAGCTACCGATCCATGATATGTGTAAGAACCATCAAAATAGAGTGTTTTATTATATAATTTAGGAGAATTTTTGTATAGAGTCAAGATTGACTCATTAAGGAAACAAAAAGTGAGTGGTTTGTTATCTGATAAGGGTGATTTAGAAAGATATTCTAAACTTAATTTCCCTTAATTAGTTTTATATGTAAATATTCAATCTCAAACTCACTCAATAACATGACCCATTTTTCCATGTGACTAGTCAAAGTTGGATTAGAAATGAGGTATTTAAGTAGGTCTACTTTAGAAAGAATAATGTTGTTGTTGAGTATGTATTGTCTCAAATTTTGAGTTTTGAATACCATTGATAACTCAGATTTTTTTATTGAGTTGTAATTAAGTTCATAGGTAACCAATGTTCTACTTAAATAAAATGCTACATATTCTTTCCCTTGACCATCATGTTAGGCAAGGAGTGCCCCCAAGGCATGTTCTATTGGTAATATGTAAAGGAGTTGTGGCTTCCCAAGCATTGGTGGAGATAAGACAAGTGGATTTTCCAAATATTATTTTAGACACTTGTTGACAGTCAACATTCCATGAAGTGGTTCCCTTCTTCAAAAGGTGAGTCAAAGGATGACATCTATCTGCCAATTATGAAATTTAGCATCAAATAGTTTGAGTTTTGCTTTGTAAATTGTTGAGCTATTTAAAATTAGAAAGAAGAGGCATTTATGTGATGGCCTTAACCTTGTATGGATAAAATTTAATTCCATTATGAGAGATAATTAATATTAATAATTTATCAGAAGTGATGTTAAATACACACTTATTAGGATTAATATGTAGCTTATATTCATGAAGCCTTTCAAATATCTATCATAAAATTTTTGAATGGCTTGTCCTAGTCTTGGATTTTCATACAATGTCATCTACATAGTATTCTAAAATATCATGTATAATGTCATGGAAGATGAAAATCATTACATTTTGGTATCATTTGAATTCTTATGGCCAAAAGGCATCACTTGATAATATAATGTTCCCCATAGAGTGGTGAATCTTATTTATTGTTGGTTTTCAGGTGTTATTTTATATGATTATATCCTAATAATCCATCCATAAGAGATAAAATCTTGTACCCTATTATGGAATATACAATCATATCAATGCTTAGCAAAAGAAGATCATCATTTTAGCATGCTTTATTTATATCTCTAAAATTTGTGCATATGTGGATTCCTTGTGGCTTTATTTACTTAGATAATATTTGATATCCATTATGAGTAGTCTATGGGATAAATACATCCTACCTTAGATAATTTTTATAATACCTTTTTGACTAATATGGAAATGTGAGGATGCATTTTTTTGAGATTTTATTCTATTAGCTTGGCATATAGGTGTATATGGTGATGCAAAACTAGATAAGGATCCAAGCCAAGCATATCTAAATAGGACCAGGAATAAAAATTTTAAAAAATCCTAAATGATGGCAATAATAAGTTCACATTCATCTTCAGTGAGAGACGCTCCAAGCTTGATACGTTTGGGATCATATATGGTTCCAATGTTAAATTATATGGTATCTTTCATGAGAAGTATAAAAACATAATTTAGAATAGTTGGAAATGAGGTAAATTATTCTTATTCATCATCTTGTGGATCAACTAGCTTGTCAAGATCCATAGTGTATGAATAATCTAAATCACCAAAGGATGGTAAAGGCCACTCGGTAAAGACATAATAAATCTTGAGCCAGTTGTTTGAACACTTTTTAATCTTCTAAACTAATTTTTGATTGGCATGAGGTTCTAGGACTAGATGTACCTTGTGAATCATTTGAAAAATATTTAACTTACCCATATAATGGCACCTAAAATAGGTTTTCACCATTGGAATCTTATTTTTTTACTATTTTCTTGGTCTAAAAGTGCCTCAAAGAGGTTTCACTTTGTGACCTCAACATTTTATTTTATTTTTTCCTTTCTCTTTTTGACTAAGGAAGGTCACCTACTCTCCAAAATAGGTGGAAAGTTCTAATGTAATAGAAAATTCTTGTTTGTGATCATCGATTATGTTGTCTCCAAAAAATAACAATCATTTTTGGAACAACATTTGAATTATTTTAGTTCTACAAACCAAAATAATATCTTCCATTTTCAAAATTTGTCTTAGATATTCAGATTTCTCATTTTCAGAGCTTCTTAGAAAATCTACGGACTCTGCAGGCTTAAATCTACAAACTCAATAGGAAGAAGAATCTACGAACTGTGTAGGAAAAGAAAAATCTATAAACTCTTGTAGGCAGTTTTTAGTCAAAAGAATTGATTTTCAACATTTGTTCATTTTCCAAGAAAGGTTCAAAGTTCAGTCACTTCAACAGGTTCAATAGGTTCAACGGTTCAATAGCAAGTTCATAGCTTTTTGGTTCAAAGGTGCTTGGCATGCTTCATTGAACCTTTGAACCAAATGGTTCAATGTCCAAGTTTAATGAAATTCATGACTTTTGCAGGGATTTCCATCAGCAAACAATTAGTAGCAAGTTCAACATTTGGTTCATCTTTTGGTTCAACTTCAAATAGTTCAAAGGTGGGTTCAATCAAGTGGTTCAACGCTTTCAGATTCAAAGGCTTGGCACACTTCATTGAACCTTTGAACCGGTTCAACAAAGGTTCATCGACTAGGTTCAAAGGGATGGTTCAATGCTAAGAGGACTTTTCCAAAGGATAAGTGTCCTTGCGGAGGACACTTAGACTTGTTCAAAAAGTCTTGGCAAAATGAATTTTCACCCAGACATTTTGCTTGGGGAATTTCACCCAGACTTTTTGCTCGAGGAATTTCACCTAGACTTTTTGCCCAGGGAATTTCACCTGAACATTTTGCCCATGGGAATTTTCACTGGGGAAAATGTCTGTGGGAATGTTCAAAGTGAATGGCCTAAGGAAAAGCTCTAGGGGAAATTTGTGAAGGGCCGAAAAAGAAAGCCGAAGGATCATTTAAGCCCGGGGGAAATTTGCGAAGGTCCAAAAGACTCTGAAGGATCATTTTTCAGGGCCTAAAAGGGCAAAGTCCAATCTAGAAAAGTGCCAAGTGAGAAAGATAAAAGGGAAAAGCACCAAGTGGGAAAGATAAAAGAAGACCAAGGGATGATGTGCCCGAACACGTCAAATTCAACACAGTCAACTAGCCATTGGAAACACAGTGACATGCATGTAAACGTCAATTTCAGAGACAGTAAAATAGCCGTTGATCCTTTGATCCACTAAACAGAATACATTCATAATTTTCAAGGCCAAGACCAGTAGAAAGCAGGGAAGAAACAAAACAACAAATTAAATCTAGGACCCAATTCAATTAGCTAAACAAGGAGGAATGATGAAGATAAGATTAGATTTCCAGGTGGAACATTGGAAGTTACAAACTTTCAATAAGCGTGACTTATTTCCTTTCATTGATAAAATCAAATGGGTAAAGTGCCCCTAAGTTATAGCATGTCTCCTTAATAGATTTCAATGCAAATTGATGTATTGATTGTTCCCAAGTCATTTTTGAAGAGGCTATATAAGGGACTTTCTTCTATTGTAACAAGGTATCTTCTTTTTGAATAAGGGAACAAAACTCTACCAAAATTAAGAGGCATCATTGAGACTTTGTGCTCAGTCTATTTATCATATTTTGTTAATGAAAACAAGGGACTTTTTTAGACTTTGTGCTGTGATATATTGTTTGTTTCATTGATTAATAAGCAAAATTAGTAAATTTGTCAAGAAGGTGTCCTAAAAAATCAACTGTGGAGAGACTTTGTGCCCCATAGCTACCTTCAATGTGTTTGTATTTTCATTTCTATGTAAAGAAATTTGGAAAGACTTTGAGCTTTCATTGTTCTTTGTATATCACTCTTGAGTATTTCTTGCGCAAACTTTGTGCTGTGTCTTGATTTGCTCGTTACCATACTTCAGTCATATTCTGCTTTTATTTCCAAGAGTATTCTCATGACTGGTTGAACATTTCTTCTGAAATAAGAGGAGTGCTATCTGTCATTCTCTTGAGTTCTTCCTTTGTTTTGTATACATCATCTCTAAAGAAATAGAGATGGATGTTTGGTCCTACCCTTGAGTACTATTTTTTGTTCATATATATATATATATACATAGCATATCCATAGGGAACCTCCCCTTGATGAGAGGAGAGAGAATTCTCCTTATGATGTGATAAACTTACACATTAGGATGACTAATCTTCTTGCTTTGGATGATAAGACCTATTTTGTTTACCAGTATGCTAATAGAAAAAATAATCAACCAACAATTTTTGGCGACTCTACTGGAGAATTACCCATTATCCACTTATAGTCTATCCATTCCATTCACCTCCATACCCATAGGAAAAGAATACACAGTTTAAAGCCTCAAGCCTTAACTGAAGCAAAGTCAATTCTTTTCAAATTTTGTTTTACAAATCTGGCAAATTTAAGATATACACAAAGTCAAAGGGCTAAAGGTATCATTGATCCTATGTTCAAGCAAGTACAACAAAGTGATTTTGATCTATTTTCTTCACCATCTCGTCTGCAATGAACCAAGAGCTTGTCTCCTACTAAAACTAGATCTCCATTACCAAGAAAAATATCAACTTCTACTGTTGATAAAGCTTCACCTATAATTACCTTATTGAGATTTGTTATCCCTCCTTTTTAGCACCTTATAATGGCAGTTCAAGGTCCCTCGAGTAATGCTTTTGGCCCTCTCAATCTTACTCCTCCTCTACATGAACTTCCACATAGTTTTAGGAAAAATTTCCCAAAATTCCATGGTGATGGGAAAGTTCATCCTGATGAGCATATTGCAACATTCAATATAGCTTGTGGAGTGATTGGGGTAGAGTTTGAAGATGTAGCGGTTAGGCTTTTTGTTGAAACACTACAAGGTCCTATTGTAGATTGGTTTTACCATTTATAGGCTTGATCTGTGACTAATTGGAATACTTTGAAAGATAAGTTTGAAGCTAGATTCAAACTTGTAAAAGATGCACATACACTTTTGGCTCAACTTACAAAAATGAAAAAAGAGCCACATGAGCCTATGAGAGACTTCATAACTAAATTTGACAAGTTGAGAAATAGAATTCCTATTATTGCTAGACCTACAATTAAGAATCTTAAATGCTTTTTCATTAATTCTTAGCTACCTGAAGTTAGTTTCCTCTTGAGATGTGCTGGCCAAATAGATCTCGAGGCAGCTCAACTTTTGGCCACTGAAGTAGAAGATGATCTCATATTAGTAAGGAAAATAAGAAGAGATCCCAATAGAAATAGAGATTCATCATCATCATAATTTGCATCTACAAGCACCACAAATCCAATGGTGTAGAAATTAGCGAATGAGCTCCTTGCCCTCAAAAAGCAAATGGCTCAAGGAATGTCCTCTGCTCTTACATACAGAAGAACATTCCCAAATCAGTCATATCAGGGTAATGTTGCCAGAAACCAAGGACAACAAAATTGTCTTCCTCTTCCACAAGGAAAACTTGCCTTGGAAGCTCCTCCAACTAATTTAGTAATGGGATATCTTGAGACAGAATTAGAATTTTCTTATCAGCATAAATTATATCAAGAAAATGATGCTGATATCATTAAAGATAGTCAAGAAGAATTAGTGAGTGACTCCCACATTGGTTTCCTAAATTATCAGGATGAACCTAGAAGCAAAGGAGAAGCTTCAGATGGATCATATGTAGTGTTTACTAGGTCTAAGAATCAATCAATCTAGTAGGCTAATAAAGGAAAGATAGAAGAGCAATCACAACCAGTAGTCACAATTCCAAGCATGGATTAGTTTTGCCCTTTCAATCAAAAGATCTAGTAATCACTCAAAAGGTAAATACATCTACTTTGCCTTCCCCTTCTACTTCTAATTTGCAAACCAGTATACCTCCCATCCCTTCTAAAACTCAGAAAGCTGAAGTACCTTTCTCTGTACCTAATTTGATTCAGACATTTGACATAATTGATCATGTCAAAAAGATAAAAATACAAATGTCTGAATTTGAGTACTTGCAGTCCAATCTGAATCAACTAAATAAGTTGGTCCAATATGTTAAAAATCAGACCATCCCTGTAGTGCAAAAGGCCAAAAAAGTGACTTTTGATTCTCCAATGAATATACCTAGTCCAAATAATCTGATTATTACTCCTCCAGTTGCTGCTAGAAAAATAGAACCCTTCTATGTTTCCCTGTTAATCAATGGCCACAAGCTGAGTAATTGTATAATAGATTCAGGTGCATCTAACAATGTCATGCCTACCAAAGTCACTGAGTCTCTTGGTCTCACATTGACCAAGACATTTGGCAGATGTTTCTCCATGGAGAACAAACAAGTGCCATTGTTGGGGTAGATCAAAGATGCTCGATTTGCATTTGCAGCCTTTTTAGACAAGAGGATTAAAATGACTATATTAGTGGCTGAAGTTCTAGTGTCTTATGGTATTTTACTTGGATGGAATTTCTATAAGGACATGGGAGGAGAGTTGAACATGGATCTATTTGAGGCAAGGATCCCTATACAAGGCATGATGAAAAGATTACTTCCTGAAAAGGAAGCAAAGTATATAGTCACCAAGATGTCAGCTCCTAAAGCTCAAATCCTTTCTGAATCTATAGGTATGGGTAATTACTTTTTATATACAGATCATGAAGAAAGACCCTCCATCTCTGATGAGGGAAAGTCTGAAGTAAAGCCAGTGTCTGATGAGATTTGGACTCTAGAATTTGATGGTAGTTGTTCTTCTTCTGGTTCTGGAGCCAGAATTGTTTTGATATCTCTTTAAGGAGATATGTTCCCTTCATCATATAAGTTATAGTTTAATAACACAAATAATACAACTAAATATGAATCGCTGTTGCTAGGCATGAAAACTACTCAAGAAAGAGGTATCAAGTGTCTTCATGCTAAAGGGGAGGCCAAATTAGTGGTCTGCCAAGTGAGAAATTTATATAAGACTAAGAATGAAAGGCTGGACCATTATCTTAATCTTGTTTGGGATCAAATTGAAAGCTTTGATGCTTTCAACATTTTTTCCATTCCAAGAGAATACAATGATAGAGTTGATGCACTTACTATTTCAGAAACTCTTTTAGTTCCACATTCTGATTTTAAAGAAGCCAAATATACCATTGAATTGATCTATAGGCCAAGTGTTCCTGATAATGTTGATCATTGGCAAATTTTCAATGATGATAATTAGATCATTGCCTTTTTGGAAAGAAAAGACAATTTTGAACAGCTATATTTTGAAGGTAGTAAATCTCAGAAGTTTGAATTAATTTTTGAATCTAGTTCATATGTAAATGAAGAGTTTATATAGTTGAAAGGAAATAAAATTCCTAAAGGTTTGGTTTCTCTCAAAAAGCTATTTGACAAGCATGATAGATTCATCAAGCAACAACAGACAGATTTGAGTTTCTCTCAAGGATTTGACCAAGTGAATCTGACCAATGAAGAAAATCCAAAAATGGTCAACATTGGTAAGTGCTATACACCTGAGGAAAAATTAAAATTTACTTCTTTGCTTTGTCAATACATTGATGTCTTGGCATATTCATACGAAGATCTGAAGTCTCTCAGTCCTGATGAAATCCATCATCATATTCCTCTCAAGGTTGATTCAATGCCTTACAAGTAGAAATCTAGACAATACAATCCAAAGATTTTAGGTACAATTATGTTTGAGATTCAGAAAATGTTAAATGCTAAGATATTTTTCCAATCCATCATTCTACATGGATTGCAAACATAGTTTCGGTAAGAAATAAAAATGGTGAAATCTGCATTTGTGTAGATTTCCAGAATCTAAACCAGTCATCTCTAAAAGACAATTATCCTTTGCCAATCATGGACCAAGTGCTTCAAACAGTAACAGGATCAAAAATATTATCAATGTTGGATGGTTTCTTAGGCTATAACCAAGTTGAAGTTGCTGGAACTGATCAACACAAGACTGCATTCACCATGCTTTGGGGTACATTTACATACAACAGAATGCCTTTTGGATTAATAAATGCTGGTGCTACCTTTTAGAGAGCTATGGATATGGCTTTTGAAGATGAAATTGGCAAATTCATAGTTGTATATCTTGATGATTTAACTATCTTTTCAAAGTGCCAATCTAATCATATGTGCCACTTGCAACAAGTGCTGGAGCACTGCCAGAAAATGGTATTTCTTTGAATCCTAAAAAGTCTATTTTTGGAGTGATAGAAGGAAAACTCCTTGGACACATTGTGTCTAAAGAAGGAATAAAGATTGACTCAGACAGAGTCTAGTCTATTCAAGAGCTGAATTTGCCTGCAAGTAAGAAAGTTGTTCACTCTTTATTCAGAAAAATGAATTTTTTACCGAGATTTATCCTTAAATTTGCTGAGAAAATAAGACACATTGCAAATATGATGAAAGGAAAGAATACCTTCAGCTGGACCAAAGAAGGCAAAGCAGCATTTCAAGATATCAAAGTCGCTATTGCTCATGCCCCCACCTTGGTCTATCTAGATTATCATAGAGATTTCATTATATATAGCTATGCATCTGAGCATACTCTTTCAACTATTCTTGTCTAACAAGACAAAGAAGGTATGAAATCTCCCATCTCTTTCATGAGTTACCCTCTAAAAAATCATGAATTGAAGTATTTGAATATAGAGAAGCATGCTTATGCCTTGGTAAAAGTAGTCAAACACTTTCACTTTTATATTCTAAATTCACATATTACTACTTTAGTTCCTGACAGTACAATCAAGGCTATATTAACTCAACAGGAGTTTGACACAAATAGAGGTAATTGGATTACAAAGATCCAATAATTTGATCTGGATATCAAGTCAACAAAGTTGGTCAGAGGTAAAGGTCTTTATCAATTAATGGCTGATAATAAGCTAGAAGCTACACAACTTGAAGAAGCTGAAATAGACAATATGCCAACAGTCCTTTTTATTTCTACTACCAATGAATGGTATTCAGATATTGCCTATTTTCTGACTTATGAAGAATGCCCTTCTCATTTGTCTTACAAAGAGAGGAAAACCATCAGATTAAAAGTTGCCAATTTTGTTCTTTGGGACAACAGCCTGTACAAGAGAAACATAGATGGAGTTTTTCTTCAATGTGTAGATAAAGAATAACAGACCCAGCTCTTGAAATCTTTCCATAATCTAGCTTGTGGAGGACATTTTTTTGCTCCTATGACTACTCACAAAATTCTGAGAGCTAGATATTATTGGCTGACTCTTTTTTAAGATGCACATAAATGGGTAAGAAAATGTGAACTTTCCTAGCAATTTGTTGGAAAACCCAAGTTGGCTGCTCTACCTCTTAAGCCAGTGATCATAGAGGAACCTTTCCAGCAGTGGGGACTCAATTTTATTGGGACAATAAATCCATCATCAAGTGCTAGACATGATTATGTCCTTACAGCAACTAATTATTTCACTAAGTGGGTAGAAGCAATCCCGACAAAACATGCCACCTTAGAAGTTGTATGCAATTTCTTGAAAGAAAACATCATTTCCAAATTTTGGAGTCCCACTCAAAATTGTTATTGATAATGCAGCTTGTTTCACCTCTCAAGAAATCACACAATTCTATTTTTATTATGGAATTATGCTTTCTCATTCTTTTGATTATTTTCTATAAGGGAATGGACAAGCTAAGTCCAACAATAAAAATTTGGTAACTATTATCAAGAAACTTGTAGATGATAATCAAAGGACATGGCACAAAGCATTGGTAGATGCTCTGTGGGCTGATAGGACCATGCCAGAAAGGGCAATTGGTATGTCTCCTTTTCAACTTTTCTATGGTATTAATGTTGAGATACCAATCACTTTAGAGTTACCAGCCTTGAAATTGGTGAAGGCTATTGAATATCAGACATATGAGAGCTCTCCTGACAAAAGAATCATGTACTTGACTCAACTGGAAGAACAAAGAACCATAGTGGTGGATAGAATTGCTGTTCATCAAAATTTGTTAAAGAAAATTTTTGATCAGAAAGCCAGAAATCATGATTTTCAGATTGGGGATAAAGTCCTGCTGTGGGACAAAAGAAGAGAGCCAAAAGGGATGCATGGAAAGTTTGACTCCCTTTGGAAAGGCCCATTCACAATTCATCAGCACATGGGTGAAAATAGATTTTTGTTGAAATACCAAGATGGCACGCTCTTTTCTCTACCCCATAATGGGTAGCATTTGAAACACTTCAATTCTTAAAGTGTCAGATCATTACCTCTGTATATATGTATATTTGTACAATTTTAAATTCTATTTTGTTTTGTTTGTTTTCATTTTTGATGCCTTTCATTTTTGGAAAGCATGACTCTAAAGCCCAATGGTACACTTGAAGACACTGGAGTTTTTGGATTCTACTCCTTCCAATTCATTTTGCAATTGATAAGTTCCCCAATTGGAGCCAGCTGTTGTCTCCCAAAAATAATAGTCATTTTTGGAACAAAATTTGAATTATTTTGGTTGTACAAACCAAAATAATATCTTCCATTTTCAAAATTTATCTTAGATATTTAGATTTCTCATTTTCAGAGCTTCTCAAAAAATCTATGGACTCTGCAGGCTTAAATCTACGGACTCAATAGGAAGAAGAATCTATGGACTGTGTAGGAAAAGGAAAATCTACAGACTCTTGCAGGTAGTTTTCAGTCAAAAGAATTGATTTTCAACATTTGTTCATTTTCTAGGAAAGGTTCAAAGTTTAGTCACTTTAATAGGTTCAACGGGTTTAACGGTTCAATAGCAAGTTCATATCTTTTTGGTTCAAAGGCACTTGGCGCGCTTCATTGAACCTTTGAACCAAATGGTTTAACATCCAAGTTCAACGAGCTTCATGACTTTTGTATGGATTTTCATTAGAAAAAAATTAGCAGTAGGTTCAACATTTGGTTCATCTTTTGGTTCAACTTTAAATAGTTCAAAGGCAGGCTCAATCAAGCGGTTCAACACTTTCAGCTTCAAAGGCTTGGCGCGCTGCATTGAACCTTTGAACCGGTTCAACAAAGGTTCATCGACTAGGTTCAAAGGGATGGTTCAATGCTAAGAGGACTTTTATAAAGGACAAGTGTCCTTGTGGAGGAAACTTAGACTTGTTCAAAAAGACTTGGTGGAATGAATTTCACCCATACATTTTGCTTGGGGAATTTCACCCAGACTTTTTACCCAGGGAATTTCACCCAGACTTTTTGCCCTAGGAATTTCACCCAAACTTTTTGCCCATGGGAAGTTTCCCTAGGGAAAATGTCCATAGGAATGTTCAAAGTGAATGGCCTGAGGAAAAGCTTGGGGGAAATTTGTGAAGGGCTGACAAACGAAGCCGAAGGATCATTTAAGCCCGGGGGAAATTTGCGAAGGGCCAAAAGACTCTGAAGGATCATTTTTCAGGGCCTAAAAGGGCAAAGTCCAATCTGTAAAAGCACCAAGTGGGAAAGATAAAAGGGAAAAGCACCAAGTGAGAAAGATAAAAGAAGACCAAGGGATGATGTGCTCGAACACGTCAAATTCAACACAGTCAACTAGCCATTGGAAACACAGTGATGGGCATGTAAACGCCAATTTCAAAGACAGTAAAATAGCCATTGATCCTTTGATCCACAGAATAGAATACATTCACAATTTTCAAGGCCAAGACTAGTAGAAAGTGGGGAAGAAATTGAACAAAAAATTAAATCTAGGACCTGATTCAATTAGCTAGACAAGGAGGAACGATGAAGATAAGATCAGATTGCCAGGTGGAACATTGGAAGTTATAAACTTTCAATAAGCGTGACTTATTTCCTTGCATTGATAAAATCAAATGGGTAAAGTGCCCCTAAGTTCTAGCGTGTCTCCTTAATAGATTTCAATGCAAATTGATGTATTGATTGTTCCCAAGTCCTTTTTGAAGAGGCTATATAAGGGACTTTCTTCTATTGTAATAGGGATCTTCTTTTTGAATAAGGGAACGAAACTCTACCAAAATTTAGAGGCATCATTGAGACTTTGTGCTCAGTCTATTTATCATATTTTTTTAATGAAAACAAGGGACTTTTTCAGACTTTGTGCTATGATATCTTGTTTGTTTCATTGATTTAATAAGCAGAATTAGTAAATTTGTCAAGGTGTCCTGAAGAATCAGCTGTGGAGAGACTTTGCACCCCCATAGCTGCTTTTAGTGTGTTTGTATTTTCATTACTATGTAAAGAACTTTGGAAAGACTTTGAGCTTTCATTGTTCTTCGTATATCACTCTTGATTATTTCTTGCACAGACTTTGTGCTGTGTCTTGATTTGTTGGTTACCATACTTCAGTCATATTCTGATTTTATTTCCAAGAGTATTCTCGTGACTAGTTAAACAGTTCTTCTGAAAGAAGAGGAGTGTTGTCTATCATTCTCTTGAGTTCTTCCTTTGTTTTGTATACATCATCTCTGAAGAAAGAGAGATGGATGTCTGGTCCTACCCTTGAGTACTATTTTTTGTTCATATATATATACATAGCATATCCACAGGGAACCTCCCCTTGATGAGAGGAGAGAAAAGTCTCCTTTTGATGTGATAAACTTACACATTAGGATGACTAATCTTCTTTCTTTGGCTGATAATACCTATTTTGTTTACCAGTATGCTGATAGACAAAATAATCAACCAACAGATTAGAAAACCATATCTGAGACCCATGAATTTAGAAATTGCCTCATCATTATGGAAACTATCCAATGATATATGTGCATCTTGGTAATCTCAATAAATTAATTAGTGGTGATGGAGGAAAATTTGGTAATTAGAGGTGAGAAGGGTAATGGTACAAATATCTTTGGTATTGAAAATATTGTAATTAGGTAACTCAACATAGATGTTATAATAGGACTTTATGTCTATGTCGACATATTCATCGTTAGATGGTAAATTGGTATCATTCTTGAGATTGAAGGGGTCACCCCTAGGTGGTTTATATCTAATGCCTTGAGTTCCTTTGTATTTGGTAATGATACTATCTCTATAGGACCTTGTTTATTTACCACAAAGGCTTTGCCTTTATAATCTTGATTATCCATTATTATATTGGGAAGAGGATATTTATTTATTTTATGGAAAGTAGTAAAGTCAACATTATACAACCATGAGTCATCATCATTTGTGATCTATTTTTGCTCTTGTGTAGTGTTTCTAAATAAATAAATAGGTCCTTTCTAGTGAGAGTCATTTTTATTATGCCATTCCATTTTGACACTCTTCACCTTGGGTCGGCCATGTGATTTAGGTGTTTTACACAATTTAGTTATATGAAAAACATTGCCAGTTTGGTATTCACTATAGCCTTTATCTGTAATGGTAAAATGGATGGATATTTGAGGAGGTGGTATAGATTAAGTAAATTTAAGGCTACTTGGATCCACATAATTTTATTTACAAGTTTGAACAACTATCTCTTTGTAATTTTTAGGGAAATGCTCTATACCAAGGAGATAATTGTAGCTTTCATATTCTTCTTCAATATGCTTACAATACTGGTATGGCTACAAATCTCTAGGTATGGTGACCTCCAAACCTGAGTGAGTAAATTCAATGTAATGATGTAGAGTATAAGGTATTGCATGTACTTCATGTATCCAAGTTCACCCAAGGAGTAAGTTATATGACAACTCTAAATCAAGGACATGATAAAGGGTATTATGGATTAGAGGCCCAATGATAACAAACAAGTAGAGGGTGCCATGTGATTCTATCTCCTCATTATCATAGGCATTAATAGTGATAGTATCTAGTTTTAAATTTATATTTGTGTAGCCTTAGAGTCATAGAGTTTTAAATGTTTGACTAGCCTTAGAGTCATAATATTTAGTCTCGATCCATTGCCTATGAGGACACACTTGATATTATGTCTGGAAATGTTTGCCTATATATAAAGTGGGTTATTATAAAGAGGACCAAGGGGTGACATATCACTTTGGTAAAATATAAGTTATTGGCCTAGGTTTAATTAACTTACAAATTTTTATAATGTTTAGGATAAATTTTACTTGGGACCTTGGATTGGCTTAAAATCTCATTCAATATGTTTTTGTGGAGGTTTGATGTATGTAGAAGATCTATGATAGAAATTTGTGCCAGTGCCTTTTCTCATTATTCTATAATATCATATGGTTTGTCATTGGTGGATGCCATTAGTTTAGGTTTTTGAGGTAAAGGACCTTGAATGGTATTTTTAGAGGAAGAAGGTGGGGGTCCCTTGGTAACCTTGAAACATCAAGTTGTGATTATGCAATCCTAATTTGGCAAGTGGTTACTATAATTAGAAGAAGGTCTTAGGATGCTAACTCTTGGTTGTTGGTTAACACTAATGCCATTTCAAACCAAGGGAGGATTATAGATATATGGGGGAGGAGATACTAATATGGAAAATGGTGGACATCATGTATTTTTAGTTGTCTTATTATTGATTTTGATAGTGGCAATATGCCTACTAGTAATGCAACCTACAACATTGCCATAATCACAGGGGATATTACTATAGATGAATTGGTTATATTGGTATCCTAAACTTTATTATTATTAGTTTGTTATTATTTATTATTATACTATCATTTATTATGATTATTGGGAGGCTTATTATTTTTGTGATTATTGGCTTGATGTTGATTTTAATGTTGGTTATTAGAGTTATGCTATAGAAGTAGGTTTTGATAGATACCCAAATTTTGATTAGATGTTGGAGCAATGTCATCTACTTATACTTCAACATTTTATATCAAATCTTGGATGAAATGGTGAAGTTACACATATCGATTAATATAATGACCTATAACCCAATGATAATCATAGAACTCATGCTCTCTATACTAGATAGTTTTAGGTTGGCCTTCTAGAAAAAGTTTTGAAATTGGAAAAATGATCATATTAGTTACAATAAAATTTTGGAACATGGCCTCAATAGGTTTTCCAAAATCACTAATAACTATGTTTTGGTATTGACCTATATTAGAGGTGGCCATTACAAATTATGTGGTTTAGAAGGTGGTGTTGCTTGAGTAAGCAGTGGTTGTACTATTTTCACATGTCAAGATTTGGTTACTCCATCTCCTAAAACATTTTTGATCCTATTGAATAGCTTAGGATTTTCAAATGTAATCACTTGAGCTGGTTTTAGAGATGGCATTTGAACCTTGTTTTGAATTTATATTTGATATTAGACTTTGATCACACCCTTCTCAATAAGGTCTTACTCAATTTGTAGTCCTTTAGTGATAATATCTTCAAATTCGTTTTCACAATGACTTTGGAGATTATAAGTGATCTATAGTTTTATATTATCATTAAAGACTATGACCAACTATTTGTTAGGGGTATTGTGTGAGAATTGACTAGCCAATACATGACACCATTATAAGTAACTAGTAAAACTTTCTCCCCCTCTTCATTTGGCATGATACAAGTCAACCATAGTCACTTTAAGCACTACAATGTAGGAAAAGTGATAATTTTTTTAGATAAGTCATCAAGGTTATAAATAGAATTTTTGGGTAGATGGAAAAACCACTCAAAAGCTTGTCTAGCCAAACTATGATGAAACATGCAAAGTAAGTGCATGATACTATATGCAACTCATTGAAAAGAAATAAATAATTATTTTAAGTGTTCTTTTGGATCACCCTTACCTTTGTATATTCAAATTTGGGCATCTCAAAATGATGTAGGAATGGGATCTACATATTTATCAAATTAAAAGGATAAGAGCATATATCATCTAACTTTAACTTTTTACCCTGACTTCCTGCTTGGATAGTAGAAACTACATATTTTACCTCTTGTAAGTCCTAAAAAGTGGGAGTATATTGAGAGGTATTGTACATATGCTGTTGGGTATTTAGGGGTGGATTAAATTTACCTAGATATAATGGTGGTATGAAATATTAGTAAATTTGTACCTAGCTAGTGTATACATATAATATTTTCAAATTTTATCAATTATTGATTTTTTCTCTCTTACAAGAACCTATCAAGTCTCAATCTCTCTGAGTGCATGCCTTAAGTGGTGCACCAAGAAAGGGGTGGGCAGACCATTGGTACTTCATAGGATTATTGTCCATATACTATCACTTGTTATCTACATAACTATCTCCGAAAAAATTCCTCTAACCTTTGTCTCCTCTTTTTCACCCTTTTCTAGTCATTTTCCACCTTTATTAGCCCTTCCCTAGCCTAAACTCCTTTTTGACAATTTATAATACAATTTCAGCCCCATATACTTTATAATTTAATTAGAAAACAACATTTAGGGTCTAGGTCATCCTCTGGCTGACCTAGACCAACACCTAATTTTTTTGTTAATAATGGTATAGAGTCGATTGGGTTGACCCTATCGACTAAAATTTAAGAAAGGTTTAGGGTTCGATTCAACTATACACACACACTCATTTCATCAATTATTAGGAAGAGAAGAAGAAGATATATATATTTTACATCTGCTTATCCACCATTCTACTTGAGGAGCATAGCTTAGGTTTTTAATACTTTCTTTGGAAATATATATATTATTTCGTGGAGAAGTCTTTTAGATGCATAGATAGGTTGTGGAGCCTAGATATAACATATCCTTATTATCCTTATATATCTAAAAAACCTCTTGTTAATCACCTTGGCCAAAGAAGAGATTGAGGCTTGATGGATTCGTATTCTTAACTTTGTTCCTCCTTTCTAAGAGTAGATATATTAGCATTTGTATTTCTCTCCCATGCATTGGGATTTCATATGCATTGGCATGAGTATATATATTCTATGCATGTTTTCTTTTATGTTTATTTCCCCCACTTTATGCCACAAGATTTGGTATGCACTAGATTAGAATTTACTTATCTTTTGTCATTTACTTGCTTTGTGAATATGAAAACATAAGACCTATTTAGGGTTATTGCATAGTTTTTCTTGACTAGAGGCTTTGAAAATCTGTATAGTGATATTATTATGGTAAGATATCCCTTGGATAGGTCTAGAATATCCATCTTAGTCATGACCCTAAATATCTAATGTATCACCAATCATAAGTGTAAGTAGGATTTATCTTCTTCGAGATGGAATTGATTTATATATCAGTTGTATTTTGCTTTGCATACATTTTGGTGAACCTGATGTGAATCTAACCCTTGAAAATTTTATTTCACACCATTATTATTATTATTATTATTATTATCATAATATATATTTTTCTATATTTTAAGTATGCATATAATCAGTTAGTATAGTTATAACTTTTTATGCATAGGTTTAACACATAGTCATTTCAAAACAAATTTGTTCTGTCTATACAAATATTCATAATTATAGGTTACTAGATTGAATAGTTTGACACAATATTATTATATAGGTCTAGGTTATCATACATAGTCAAACTAATAAACTATGTTTTCTATTTTATTTTATCAACATACATGTCAAAAAAACATAGTTGAATAGGTTGACTCTATTCATTATCTCTTCATTAGCATATAGGATTTTGTAAATTTCGTCGAACCAGTGGACCCAATTGGGTGAATTTGAAAGCACCATTTGAGCATCACAGCATAAAAGTTTTAAAAATAAAACATCTTAAAACCCATAAATGATCCTTTATTTTCTCTCTCTATAATTTTAGTTCTTACTTCAGTACTATCTTTTACAAGTTTACAATCTATAAAACTTTAACCCTACAACTAACTAGGTTGACCTAGTCAACTTAGTTATATAGTTTGTCTTTTATCTAAGAAACATAGTCAACCTGTTTGAATTTATTCTTGAATAACTTCATTTTATAGAATAACAATGACCTAGTCAAATTTTTTATGCTTTTTACATACATTGTCACTTGAACTAACTTTGTACTATTATTAATCAATGAATTTACATCAATTTCCTAGTAATTAATTCACCCCTCCTTTTCAATTATTTTCATGCTTAGAGTAACTCACATAGCTTAAATAGGTGGTTTTCCAAATAACCATTTTAATTACATTTTTTTACTCTTTTGAACACACTACCAAATTAGTTTACATTCAAAAATCATTAAAAATTTATATTCCTAAAGCCTATCTACTTGGATTTCATTACCAAGGGGGAAACCAACTTGGTTTTTTGGCCAAGTATAAATATGTGGTTGATGGTATATATAGTAAAATCACCTAACACCTTTATTATTTCAAGATTGTGAAGTGAAAGGGTAGGCCCCAATACCAAGCCAGTACCATCACCAATACACATCCCTTTCATCCTAAATGTCATAAAACCAACCTTAAATTACTTTCTAGTTCCCTATTTTATCCAACTTTCCTATCACACTAAAATTACACTTATAATTTAATGACACTTAGGATGACCAAATAGTTAACATTTAATTTTTAGTTATTTCATTATCATTGATAATTGTGTGTTGTATTACAAAATTTGCATTAACTAGCATTGGTACAAGGTTTGTGTTGTGTATTCCAATTGGATAAATCACATTGATCTAATTGTTTGGGTGATTGATTTAATTATTACTTCAAATTATCTTGAAAAAATTTCCCCTATTTTATAATAGTGTAATCTTGGTTGATAAAATATCTTACAGATTATTTATCCTTCGTTTTAGCGATACACAATTGACCTACACAACTATGTATTCTTATCTCCATATTTAGCCCTCTATTCAGAAGTACATAGTCAACTTGCATGACTGTGTATCTTTATCATCCTAATTTAGCCTTCCTAACTATAATACATAATCAACCTACATTTTGTATCCTTATCTTTATGTTCTCTTTCTTGGGTTATAGAACATAGTCAACCAGTTCAACTCTATACCCTATTTTTTGATTTTGTCTTTACACCATTCCTTTTATCTCCTTTCACCACAAAATTTCTATTTAAGGACAACATAGATTTGAACTCAATAGATATGATGAGATTTATCAATCCCAATAAATTTCCCAAAAATAACTTGTGGTTTCCACTTTAGATGAAATCAATATGCATGTGGCCACTCACACTATAAATTATGAGATTCCTCCTCTTTCATCTTTAGTTCTTAACCCTATTTTCTCCTTATAATATCAACCCAAATTATAGTACACCCCTAAAATTATTTTCTTCATTAATGAATTTCCTCAACATAGGAAAAAATACCCTTTAACTATTTACAATCTCATGATAAGTGGTCAAACAAAAGAATCCCATTCCCCTTCCCCCACATTATCTCATAGATTTGGGGGTGATACATTCTTTGATTCTCAATCTCTCCCTTATATTTTGAATCCTTCTCAGACCATGACCTCTTATTCTTTGATTTATTTAACCTCCATGCCAAGTATATCTACTAACATTGATAGTTCAACATCAAGTGGGCCTTTTCCAAGACCCTTCCTTCTCAATCACTCCATTAGTGCACCATTTACTACCAATGTAAATCATGCCCCTAGTTCTTCTTTGTATTCTCATCCTCCTACTTGTGCATATTTTGCTACACATTTTAATCATGATACTAGTTCCTCATTTACTACCAATGCCTCTCAAGACACTAGTACCATGCATGTTACTATCCACAATGGAACTTAAGCCACTAAAAATTCACATGCCACACAAACTAGTCAAAATAATGCTAAAACCCATTAGTTCTTATCACAAACTCTCAATAAAATGAATGGTTTTCAAGATAATAATTCCAATCAAATGATGAAAATGTAGAATCACTTTATATACCTTCAAAATCAACCTCAATTTATTTCATTGGGAGTACAAAATCAAAATTCCCCCCACCCCACCTTAGGGATTCCCATGGCAACCTCATTCCCCAACCACCCCTTGTTAACAAAATGATTAAACATCTTCAAATTAAACCTCTTCCACCTCAAATTGACAACATAAACATATGATGTATCACTCCTACCATTATTTATAATGAGTCAATTTATCTTACCTTACATTTAAAATTTTTTGGTAATCTCTACAAAGATTGGGTCAAATTAAACACATTTATTGCTACCAAGATATTAGTAAAAACCCTCTCCAGAGATGATTTAGATTGGTATAATAAACTCAAGTCCCATTATATCACTATCTTTGAAGATATAGTTACATCTTTCGTATAAGAGTTTCAATCTAGTGATCTCCATGAAAATACATTGGATTACTTTATCTATTTCAAGGAAATTAAAACCAAAACTACATAATATTTCATCAAAAAATGAAAGACCTTGTTTAATAAGTGTGAACATAACATGGAAAATGATAATATTTTTCATATATTCAATAATTATCTTTATCCCAAGTTTTAATATTGGGTTAGTACTCTCTCTCTCCTAGAACTTTAGAAGAGGCCCTTGATCAAGCCAAGTGCCAATATTTTCTCATACGTTAGTTTGAGCCATCCCAACCTCCCATGGACACTCTCATTCTCCTCAAAAATAAAAATTTTCATTCAACCAACAATGGTGTCACTGATTCCTATGATACCATTCATAATATTCAATTCATTATTCCTAATCCTATTACAAAGAAATCTTATCCTTTAAACAACACCCTTAATCCTTAATTTTCTCAAATTAAACAACATCAATGTTCATAAGCCATTATCCTTAGTGAAGATCCAAAATCATCTACCAAGGCCTATTCCATGATAGCTTGACCCCACTCACCTTATGAAATCATGGTATGATCCAAATAAATTATTTTGGATTCATTCTAGTTGGTGTCACTCTCACGAGACCTGTAGGCAATTACATAATTTAGATATGGATTTCCTCTTTGGTCGAAATTTTTATCATGATTCAATCATTTTTAAATGAAAAAAATCCTATGATATCACCTTTAAATATAATTAAACACAAAATAAGAATCAAGATTTAAACTAGGATAATGTTCATCTAGCCATCTATAAAGACCCTCTTCCTAATCATCAAGACAACAATGATAAGCCTACTCCTTCCACCAAAAATGTTGAAAATATGATAGAACAAAATCCAAAAGAGAATGTGGTTAATATGAATAATATGTGAAGGATATTTGATTTCATTTATTCCCATCCTACACACATCCACCAAACATTCCAAACATTTTGTGTTATCCTAGATTCTTCCCCATCTCGCATAATAGAGTTGGGGCAAGAGGACCTTATCTCTTTTCAAGAAATAATTCCAACACATCAATTGGATAACACCTCTCAAACTATTGAAAACACTCTTCAACCTTCTAATAACATTTATTCAAACCAATCACTATATAAACCTAAATCAACTACCCCATCCTCTCAAGCTAGTTAATTGATTTGTCCCCAAACTAAACCAACCACGTCTTATCAATACAAATTTTAATGTAATTATACTCCTCATTCCCAAGAGATCCTCCAACATTATGTACCTCTCTATAGCATTCCACTCATGGATTATAATGAATGGGACCCTATCATGGAACTTACTATTCTCCCATCTAAAATACCCTTTCTTGAACTCATGAAAACTTCTTTGCATCATTACAACTACCTGATGCAATTATTATTCAAAATTAACATCCCTCATCCTCCCCTCGTAGGACATGAAGCTACCTTATCTTGGTTAGAGGATAGTATCTTACAATAATGTGAATATATGTCTATACATGTTAATAAAACATTAAACACTTCTCTTTCTTTCAAATTCCTTGTTGTTTCTAGGATCTCAAATGAGATTCTGGCTCCTGCAAATGATCCTCCACTATTTATAAGAATTTAAATTGGTAATATTAAAGTCAAGCATACTTTGATTAATGAGTATTTAGGTAATTTTTTTGCCTCCATCAACTTCATTAAAAATCTTGGATATTCTAAGTACAATCTTAAATCCATACACAACATGTATTAAGGTTATGATTGAAGTCAAATGCCTCCTTTAGGTTGTGTGTGGGTCTCCATTACTATATCACCTATCGCTATTCAAGTGAAGGTTATGATATTTAATTTTCCCCTTTACTAAAATATTTTGCTTGATAGGCCTTGGACTCATTGCATGAGGATTGTCACCTCTTATACCTGCTAATGTGTCAAGTTTCCCCGTAATGGTGTTATCTACAAGATTTAAGATGACACCAACCCTTGTAATTTTGAATAATTCCAAGAACACAGTGTATTAAAAATTCCAATATTTGAACCCTTAACAAGTGTTCCATTCCATGAATCTACACATTTCAATTTTCCTATAAACTTTACTCGAGGTTATCATGGTCACCCCAAACTCATCGATAACATACCACCTAACCTCTTAGACTCTGATGATGATGATATAGATGAGGACAAAATCAAGATCAAAACTTTGGATCTCTCTCATATCATTTCCCAACTTCCACCATCCTTGAATCTAAATTCTCATAAGCCACCTATCGGTGATATACCCATGATCTTAACCAAGACTCAACATTATATTCATCATGCCACTATCGATGAGAAGGTCATACCTAACTATACCATTGACCTTCATACACTTGATTATGATGATTTTTATATTTTAGATGATCCATTTCTAGGATTTTTTTTAGGCTAGAGATGTGGAGATATTTCATTATCATTCCTCTTTATTTCATTATTTCCATTCCTCTTATTATATTCCATCTTATATAGTTCCTAATTATAATATAATTCATATTATTTTTAGGTTAAATATGGAGAATTCACATATCACACCTATAGTTTCCAAAAATTATATTCGTAGCATGCTTATGGGTCATGTTATGACTAGTCCCTATCATTTTGCTAGATATTGGGATCCCTATAGCTTGATTCCCCTAGAGATGCTTGATACTACCCTTAATACCTCTATGTGTCCTTCTTATCCCTCAACTAAACCTAATATATATCCTACTCTCACTATACCCTTAGTTGAGCCTCATTTTATATCTAATTCTACTTCTTTGTCAGCCTAGCCTAGCCTAGTTTCTCTACCAGTTCTACCTCACCTTAATGATGTCCTTATTCCTTTATTGTAGCTCGACTCATTACCTTATTGATGGGTTGATCAACCTTAATATTTTACTAGAGAATTACATTTATACCATCCCTCCCTATCTCTTACTTCTACTCATTTCATTAGTAGACCTATAAAGTCTACTAATAAGCATATCCATTACTTTCATAGAACATATAATCATTCATCTACCCATTGTTGAAATATTTGAAAATATATCAACATATTATACCCTACCCTTTATTATATCAAATAAAAATATATATCTCCTTCCAAGTTATTACCTAAGTAAATTCCCCAATATGGAGAGGTATGCTATCTTTAAAACTAGTGTGGTATCGATCACACCAATTATTTCCACATCCTATGGTAGAATCTTTATGATCACCTCATGACCATTATTTTTCCCACTATTAACCCTCCCATAGGAAATCCACATATTAGGGCTCCCCCTTCTTTACCTGTGGTTCCCACTCTACCTATGGTTCCTTTTTCACCTATGGCTCTTATGCCACCAACATCTTCTCCCTCACCCAGGGTCCTTTCTCCATCAGTGGCACCACCTTATTGTCCTATATCTACCATTCATATTACAAAATATATTCCCCTTATTGATTATTCTACACACAAGGTCCCTCATGAGCATGAGACTTTAGTTATACCTACATTTTATTTAGAGGAAATTTGATGAGAGGTATTTTCATAGCTTTCCTTGAGGATCAATGAGACTCTTATTAAAGTTAGGGTCTAGATTCATAGAGATATATAAGATGTTATTGATAATATTTATGGATATATTTATGAGTATTTTTGAACACAACATGGTGGTCTTTCAATTTCATATTCATAATGATTATTAGATCAAACTTGCCATCCACTTTTTATATTTTATATAATTTGACTCTATGTCAAAATTTGCTTCACTTATCTATCTTACATGGATATTTATATTTCACATTATGTGTTGTATATGGTTTCATTTATTTCATAGTATTTTATGACTTATTTTCATTATTTCCATGGTTACATGCTTATATTCATGAGCTCATTTCTTTTTCATGGATGTCTTTGTCTTTTCTCATGATTTTTTTCAACCTTATCTCATCCAACATGGATAATAATTATTGTGATTTGGTTATATAAACCTAGATCCCATTAGTAATCCTTATTTACCATGTGATCAGTTAGCAAACAAGTCATCTCATTGTAATTCTATCTTATCGATCCACTTTAGATCTCCCTTTATCCCCTTATTTCATTTTTCAAACTAAACATACACATGGTTGAAACTTGAGATAACATACTAGTTCATAGGCAATCCTAAGTATTTTAGTTAGTCATGTATTTAGATACTTTATATTCCTTTAGCTAAAGTCTAAATATCATTCATGTGTATCAATTTTATCTCTCATGTTGGTTATTTCAAATTTTTATGGAGGAAGAATCTTAAAAATCATAATAATTTAAAAATCTAAATCATTTAAATAAAAATAAATGATACAAAATGCAACATTTAAATTTCAAAAGTTAAATCACACCATAAGACATGATTAATATCACATCTCCTATCTCTAATCAAATCTCAAACTCCAAAGTTGGCCTCATAATATAGCCAAAGTCCATTGGGGTGTGTTAGTCCAGTAGATTAGAATAGGAGAATTCAACAAACTCTATGGTGCTACCTACTTTCTCACACAAGTACCCAATATTTACAATAGACTGGTAGCTTTGTAAGGGGTCTTGAATAATGGGGAACATGTTGTGGGAAGGTAGGTATATTTTACTTAACCTTTTAATACAACCAATTTGAGTTGATCTTAGTATCTCACTTATTTGTATAAATAACTTTATGTTTATTATGAATGGGTATCCTTTGTATATTGATGGTCACTAGCCACTTAGCATCTTTTATGTATACTTAGTGTGCATCATGTTTATAAGGTCTTATCATATATGCATACTTTGTACTTTTTACATTCCCTCTTTCATTTACAACATTCTTAATATTTCCCCTTGAGAATTATTATTTCATTAACTAATCATTCCCCCTAGGCATTCCATTTGTGAGTTACATTGTAAGACCCTTGATAGGACTAGGTCTTCCTAAAAAATCACCAAATTATAAACATCTCCTTAAAAATAATTTCCAAATTTGTTTACACCTTGTTCATGTTTCCTTTGTGAGATGTAGTGGAATACCATGGATAGGACTAGGCCTTCCCCACAAAATATTCCAATAGCCAAGTCACAATTAAATTACATGTGTTAAATTTGAGATAAGTAATGATTGATTATGAGTTACACATCATTAACATGATTCTCATTTTGATATAATATATTTTATTCTTACTTCATTTATCTTTCACTTTTATCTTCTTATTTTCCAATTGCATGTATGATTACAACCATTTTCTTAAATTTTTCATACTTCCCAACTTGAATTAGTGTCATCAATTTAAGTTCTTTTTTTCAATTTTGTTTCTCTTTTATACTTCATAATGTGATTAAGTATGATTTATTGAATTATTTATTTTGTTTTAATACCATTTGGTTTTTATCTGCCTTCCATTTTATTAAATTATTTTCATACTTCCCAACATGATATAGTGTGATTTTATTTTATTTTAAATTGGGATAAATCTCTTACATGGTTTAAAAAAAATTATTATCCTTTTTACCATATTTGTCTTATTATATTTATTCATCTTTTGTTATTACACATTTCCCATCATGATCTAGTGTGTAGTGCATTAGTTTTTTATTACTTATACTTTTCCAAGTCATTTTTGCCTTTTTATTTTTAAACATGCATGTGTATCACATAATGATAGAAATTAAAACACTCAACACATATTTATCATAGCATTTACAACAAAAGCTAAGTACATGTGCTAGAAATAAATATATCTATCCATCAACATCCACAAATATGTACGACTCATGAGATAAAATCCAATTGTCAATATAATATATATATATATATATATATATATATATATCATGTGTTTTATACAATATAATATACAAATTTATATCCATCTCTAAGGCTAGGTTCCATCATGCCTATCATATGGCCTAGCCACACTACTCATAGATGTTTGGAATTATCCCCTTTGCATGGTACATTGTAATAAGGCAATCCATGATCTAAAACCTGCTACCTATCTCTATAGATTGGAAACTTGGGCTTGCACCTATCTAAGATGGATAATGTTATCCATGTGCATTGATATCTTCTAACCTAAGGCCTACCAATCATATGCCTTTCCCTCTCCCACCCTTACTAATGGTCACAGTCAATCCCTGCATGCTTGTAACTACTTTATGGCCTCCCCCACTAGTGTAAAATAGACCTCCTATGTTGGGGCATATGAAACCATAGGATCATCCAATGTGGTGGGTCATATAGAGATAACACCCCATCCAAAATGTCATGGTGTGTACCCATAACTAGATATCTCCATTGTAGGATCTATAGAACCAAAACTAGATAGATATTATATCACCTATATATATATATATCTCAATATATATATATATATATATATAATCAAATGTAACTAGTGTCCTATATCAAAATTTAAAATAAAAATTACAACATTTCTCACTAGTGTTGGTATCATCAATCATCATCTCCCTATCTACTTTACCATTATTCATGGTCTCTCCATCTACTCATTTGTTGAGTGTCTCCTCTATAGGTCACCTATTCACCAGTATAAAGCTAGGATTCACCACTCAATCATGATATGATCTTATACTTATAGGTGCCTCTATGGACTAGTTATGTCCTAGAGTGGGCGTTAGGTCCTACACTATATCCCTCACATGTGTTTGCTCTCATCATTAGTGCCTTCATATATAGTGTGGTATGGGTGGTCATTAATTATAATTCTATTTTAGCACCTATTATAATTCCTAATGTGGGATTGTATCCACATCCATGTCCTTTCTTCCTACTACCACCTACTATTATGTTCAACTAGTCCATGGTCTAGCACATCAAAACCTGATCAAAAGTATCTCAACTACTAATCATCTTCCTCATCTCTCTCTTGGATCTCTAGCATGTCATTCCAAATAAGTAAGATCTACTAGAAGGGCCATTTAGTGTGTGAGTTTTAACTTGAATGCCACTAGATATGGCTTTACCATGAGGTGTGGTGGTCTATGATATACAACTGTACCAACCCTATAGTAATGGTTAGCCAACTAGTCCATATAGTAGTGATGCACATGTATGGATACCACATGATCTCCCCCAATGTGATAGTTTCAATGCTAGCATATGGGGCATGGCCTAAGCTATAAGGTCTTCCCTCCATTACACAACATGAGGTAACCTATCATCAGCCACATTGGGCATCCCAATTGGTTGATATATAGAGAATCTCTTACATATCTAGGCACTCCATAAAACCACAAGCCCTATGGTATTCTACACTATGAAAAACATACCATAAATATCATGCATGATTTGGACCTAGATAGCAAAACCAAAATTGTATAATTTTCTTTGATCTAATATGGACTAACACAAGGATATAGTGTATAATGTTACCTTATCATCTGAATTGCGACATATCTCTCATGTTATCACAAGTCCTATCATGACCTTCCAAATATCCCAAAAAAAATCAATATATACATCAAACAAACTCACCCTTAATATAAGGTATATCCTATTTGACCATGTCTCCCATTGGGCAAGTGCTCACCTCTCCTCCAGATCCTCCAGATCATCTAGTGTCCCAGTGATCACTAATATCCCTCCTATTAGTAGTCCCCAAAACACATTTATATCCTCTAGTGTGATATCCACCTCAATGGTATACCCATCCGCCACCCATCAAAAAGTGGTGATCAACCATTACCATGCTCTAAGGAACATGACAATGAGTTCAACACTAGCAAGATCTGCCTTTGAAGCCTAGTATGATTAGTCATACTTTATCCATGTCAGTTGATTGATCTAATAGATCTAGAAGCCATGATGGACCTATAAAGTGCTAATACCTATAGGATATCTATAAAATACCAAACAAAAAAGTATGTTTCATATCTCCATGTCATAAATAATTGAATTATATTCTTAAAAGCTCCCAAATTAACTACTTAAATTAGTTGGTGATTTAGTTTCTCATTTTAAAATATTCTTATATTAGTCCATTTAATACTAAATCAACCCTATATCTTATTTTTTATACTAAATCAAACATTTTCATTTCCAACTAGATTGGTCTATTTAATACCAAATTGGCCATCTTCTTGCTTCAACATACTAAATTGGCCCTGTCATACATAGCCAACATTTTGTGATACTACATCAGCCCTATCCATCAAACTAAGTTGGCCCTATCATATGAATTGAGCCTTATCCTCCCTACCAACTAAGTCAGTATTTTTATATGTATTTAGCCACCCATTAGCATACTAAATTAGCCCATTAATATGCAGATGACCCTATCTTTTGGCTTGCCTTACGGACTAAGTCGACTAGGTTGACTTTATCTTTCCATAGTGATCAATTTTTGACCATTTACCATAAATATCTTAGGCATTTATTGAATTGACTTCTTCTTACCTAGTACCCCATTCTACAACTAGTTTACCTAAAAGTTTCTTAGCATTCATTGTGGTACCTATATTTTTTTTGCCACTAAATTTTTTATACTTAGCTCAATTTCAAATAAAAATATTTAAAAATATGAAATTCACAATTGGTTACCTATGTTGCATTTGTTACAACCACTATTGGTCCTCCCTGTCTCAGTGTCAGGATCTTTCTCCACCAATTAGAGCATATATATGATTACCTTGTATTAACAACTAAACACAGAATTATACCAGAATCAATAAGTAACTAGAAATATGAAACAACATAGGATTTGAGAGACAATACACAATTGTATTAAATAACTCAGAAGAAAATACAATACAGAAGATGCCACTTCTTCTTCCACCTCAAAGGCTCACTACACCTCAAGACCTTCTTCCCTCTCTCTCTCGGTCACAACAATCAACTCAAATATAGAATTGATGTTCACCTCTTCAACCAGTCAGTAACAACACTGCTAGTACACCAAGTACACAACCATACTCCAAGTAGATCTCCTACTCTCTGCTGATACCTGCAAATCACTAAACCTTACTCACAATTATAGATCTCCAAAAGAAGCCATGCACATCCGCTGACCAAGATCATACATACACGAAGAACCCTACTGATTCTCCAAACTAGTACGCACACTTGGTACTGTGGCACTAGGAGGAACACACCATTGCTCTCTTACTCTCTGAAGGAGCTTATTTTGCTCTCTTACTCTCTAGAACAAGTTTACAATACAACCAATGAGTCTCTTAAATAGATCTCATGCAAAAAATAATTAGACACCTAATTACAATAATTAGATCCATAGCTTCTAGTCTAAATTTGGCTCTTGACATGCAAACACTTGGTTCGTTAGCTAACTGCCCATAACATAATCACAGCTTGAACCACACAGGTGACCGACATCTGTCCCTGTCTACCTGGGGGGTGCTGACGTTGGTTGACTTTTGACTGATGTCAGTTGTCTTCTGTCTGTACCCTACCAACGTCGGTTTCCCTGACTGACACCGGTGACTGTAACACTCAGCAAACACTCTACAACCTCCTTAACTCCTCCTATTTGCATCCTGGTGAAGCTTTTAGCTCCACAACCTAACAATCTCCCACTTGGAGATAAATACCTGCACCTGTACCTATATTTGTACCCCATCTAATCTATTTCCTGGCTTGTATCCCTCTTCAAGCTCAACCCTGAAAACCAACCATCACACACCCTGTGATGCCTTTCCTGTCATTCAAGTAACCTGCCACATCTGAACCTAAAAATCCATGTAGTGAAGACCTTGACCCTGCATTGCATGTCGAACTGCTGCTAGTCCCTCTCAGATACCTAAGAATCTACCTTCCCTGAATTGGCTCCAAACTCTCTGAAAACTCCCACTAATTGGGAAAACTCAGGTCTACACTAGACCTCATGTGATTTCAAACCCTGTTCTAAGCTTAGCTTGAACTGTCCAGCCCTTGGTGTGCTTACTGATTCTGCATCCTGTATCTTGAACCTCACCAACACCATCTTCACATCAGCTCCCACTGGAGACCAAATCTCCATGTCTCTTATGCCAAAGAATTTCACTGCTCCCAAATTCTTCATGACATGCCACTAAACTAACCTTACCCTTAGCTCAACAAAACCCTATATATCTGATCCTATAACTAGTATACCATCCACATACAGTAACAAGATAATGTTGCAATCATCATCCACCTGGTAAGACAAACACAATAGTTACACTGACATTGACTAAAGCCTTGCTTTGTCATCCACCTGTCAAACCTGTACCACTGTCCTGTAGCTTCCTCAAGACCATATACCTTGGCCTTCCATATCATGTGTCCATCCACTCTCTTCTCTAACCTGGGAATCCATCTGTTTGCTGGCAACTCTACCAAATCCCCTACTTGGTTCTCTTCTAAAGAATTCATACCATGCTCCCACTATTTTTGGATTTTACCTGCATTGCCTCTTCACATCTTCCTAGTTCTCGACCATCAGTAAGCAAAAAGTAATATAAAGAAGGTGAACAACAAATATGAGGTTCACTTACCCTTTCTAACCTCCATATGGGCATTTGAGACTTGTTGACAGCTTGCTGTCTACCCAATATCCATTCTAGTGACTGATCTTAGCCATCTCCCAATCTGCTCCCGACCGACGTCAGTTCTCTGTGACTGACCCTGTCTACCAACATCGGTCCCCTTACCAATGCTGGTGTACCTGTTGCCAATGTCAATCACTATATGATTGATGTTAGTTCTTGCTTCCCGACACCACTGACTCTACTGATCTACACATGACCGACATTGGTGCCTGTTTGTTCGACGTCAGTTCCTCATGACTGATGCCGGTATCTGTGTTCCCTTATGAGTGATGACTTTTTACCCGTGAGCTCCTTTTAGGTCAAACCCTTGTCCATGTCAACACAGCCCTACTTAGAATAATTTAGTCCCCTCCACTGATCTCTGTCTGTCATCTCCTCCATGAACACCAAGGCTTTCTAGTTCTTAAGTTTGTTAAAGATATCTATCTTTCACTTAAGAACATGCATTCCCCTCCTACATATGTAACCAAGCCTAAAAAGCCACATCTTTGTAACATAAGGTGAATCAACAATATAAGTAGATAGATAAAGTATACCTAATTTCTTACCACCATATAATTCAAGTGCATCCGCTGTGAGAGTTACTGTGCATCTCTCATCACCTAACTTTCTTGAAGAAATTAGACTCATCTCCAAGACTGGTACCTACAAAACCTCATTCAACACTTGTGTGTTATCCATCTGCAATTTTAGCTTCACTTCCCCTTTGCCAATCATTTGACAAGGCTCTCCAGCTCCTAAATAAATCTCTCCAAAGTCTCCAAAGACATACCCATGAAAAGATGCTCTATTTCGGGCTGCATGGAAAGAGGCAAAAGAATCTATAAACCAAGATTTTACTTTATCTAAAACATCCTGTGCAACATCCCCTGTAACATCTGCTCCTCCCTGCTGATCTGCTACCAACCAACAATCTTTATTTCCCTACTCTTTCTTTCCATCAATCAGACCATTCGTGCTATTCAGTTTCTCCATTCGTAGCTTACTTTATTCTGCCATTGCTATACTCCCACTCAATCAAAAACTCCTGTGAGTAACCTGTAATCAACACACACTATCCAGATCTAAAACCACCTGTTAGTAACCCAACCAAAAGATTTGATACCTTCTTGTTAGGATCTTGCTCCACCAATTAGATCATATATATGATTACCTTATATTAGCAACTAAACATGGAATTATACTAGAATCAATAAGTAACTAGAAATATGAAACAACACAGGATTTGAGAGATAATACACAATTGTATTAAATAACTCAGAAGAAAATACAATAAATAAGATGCCACTTCTTCTTCCACCTCAAAGGATCACCACACCTCAAGACCTTCTTCCCTCTCTCTCTCGGTCACAACAATCAACTCAAATATAGAATTGATGTTCACCTCTTCAACCAGTCAGTAACAACACTGCCAGTACACCAAGTACACAACCATACTCCAAGTAGATCTCCTACTTTTTGCTAATACCTACAAATCACTAGACCTTACTCACCATTGTAGATATCCAAAAGAAGCCATGCACATCCACTGACCAAGATCATACATACACGAAGAACCCTGTTGATTCTCCAAACCAGTACCCACACTTGGTATTGTGGCACTAGGAAGAACACACCATTGCTCTCTTACTCTCTGAAGGAGCTTATTTTTCTATCTTACTCTCTAGCACAAGTTTACAATACAACCAATGAGTCTCTTGAATAGATCTCATGAAAACAATAATTAGACACCTAATTACAATAATTAGATCTACAGCTTCTAGTCTAAATTTGGCTCTTGACATGCAAACACTTTGTTTGTTAGCTAACTACCTATAACATACTCACAGCTCAAACCACACAAGTGACCGACATTGGTCCCTATCTACTTGGGGGGTGCCGATGCCGGCTGACTTCTGACCGACGTCGGTTGCCTTCTGTCTGTACCCTACTGACGTCGATTTCCCTGACCGATGTCGGTGACTATAACACTCAACAAACACTCTGCAACCTCCTTAACTCCTCCTATTTTCATCTTGGTGAAGCTTTTAGCTCCACAACCTAACACTCAGTTGTCATATCCTCACCATAATGTCTCTCTGCTCTCACACTAGGTCTCTCAAATCTCTATTTTCTTAGAGTAGTAAAAATAACAAATGAAATCTTTTTCACCCTATTTATATTTAATATTCAAAATTATTAACCTTTCAAATATTTAATGCCAAATTCATATTTTGATCATATCTTTGTTTCTAATAGCATTTTTTAATAGTAAAATATTCTATAATCTTGACATCATAGAGAATATTTTCACCTATTAAAAGTATATGTTTAAAAAAAATGATATTTCATTCTTTTTTCACTAATTTCTATAGGTTTGCCTAATGTTCCCTACATTGGACACCTTCACATTTATTGCATATCCTTACTTATCTACAACACGAAGGTAAGTAAAGGTACTCATTTTTTAATTTTATCCTTTCATTTTTCTTATTTTCTCCTTACTGTAACTTATTTAGCTTCAACATTATGTGTTTCTCTATTATTTTATCAAAGCACCATCCAATGTTGTACCTAAGTGACATGTGATAAGTTTTAAGTGGGCTATATTATATGTATACATATAATACTTTCAAACTTTATCAATTATTGATGCTTTCTCTCTTGCAGTTACCCAATGAGTCTCAATCTCTTTGAGTGCACACCTTAAAGGATGCATTGAGAAAGGGGTGGGAAGAACATTAGTGCTTCATAGGATTATTGTCCCTATACTACCACTTGTTATTTATATAACCATCTCCTAAAAAAATTCTACTTTACCTCCTATTTTTAACCCTCCTCTAGTCATTTTATACCTTTATTAGCCCTTACCTAGCCTAAACTCCTTTTTGATAGTTTAAAATATAATGTCATCCCAATTGACTCTATACTTTAACTGACAAAACTCATTTAGGGTCTAGGTCGGCCCTTAGATGACCTAATCTTAGACTTAATAAAGATACAAAGTCGATTGAGCAAACCCTATAGGCTAAACTTTTATAAAATTTTAGGGTTAGATTCAGCTATATATACATACTAATTTCATCATTTATTAGGAAGAAAAGAAGAAGAGATATATATTATGCATCTACTTATCAACCATTCTAATTTAAGATCATAGCTTAGGGTTTCAATATTTTAATTAGAGATATGAATCTTGTCTTGTGGGGAAGTATTTTTGATGTATATATAGGTTGTGTAGCCTAGAGCTAACTTTTCCTTCTTATCCTTACATACCAAAACAACCTCTTACAAAGCACCTTGTCCAAGGGAGATCTTGAGGCTAAGTGGATTTGTCTTCAAAGGTAAGTATTCTTAACTTTGTTCCTCTTTTATAAGGGTAGACATATTAGCATTTGTATTTCTCTCCCATTCATTAGGATTTCATATACATCGATGTGAGTATATATCTTCTATTCATGTTTAATTTTATGTTTATTATCACCACTTTATGCCATAAGCTTTGGTAAGCACTAGATTAGACTTTGCTTTTGTCAATTAATTACTTTGTGAATATAAAAACATAGGACCAAATTAGGGATATTGCATATTTTTTTCTTTACTAAAGGGTTTTAAAACCTCCCTAGTGATATTATTGTGATAATAAATCCCTTGGCTAGTCTAGTAGATCCATCTTAGTCATGACCCTAAATATACAATGTATCAACAATTGGAAGTGTAAGTAGGATTTATCATCTCTAATCTAAGATTGATTTATATAACAGTTAAATTTCCATTTACATATAGTTATTTCTACCTAAAGTGTTCATCTATTGATTTAGATTATATTGATGATAGGGCAATTTTTGTTAGTAACGTACTTGTTATTGAGTCTATCACTGAGTTGGAGGAAATTGTGGCTTGAATAAAGGACTAGTTTGTTGAGGATTAAATAGGACTTTTTGGATATGGAGGGGAGCCTACTTGTATTCAAAATACCCCACTCTATATTTTTTATTTGAAAAGTGGGGACCCCATTTATTTTTTGGAAATAATGAATATCTTGGAAGGGTACCTATGAGTTTTAAGGGTTGTGATACTTGTATTATCTATACAAAATTGGTGCTTATAATATTAAATCATATTATGGTATACTTTTTTCATTTAAAATTACTTGTTCAGACTAACATATTTAATGAAAAAATGGAAAGAATGGATTTCCATGATAGGAATTTAGATTGTTTTATTTTAGATTATTAAGTCTTTGATAATTTTGGTCTTAAAAAAATTTCAGTCTTTGACAAGTTTGGTCTTTGAAATAATTCATTAAAAAATTTATCTTCAAAAAGATTATCTATAGAAACTTTCTCATCAGTAATTTTGCTTATATAACATTCACTTTGAAATATTCTCTATAGAAACTTTCTTGTTGGTAGGTTTGTTTTAAGAAGTCTCACTTTAGCAAAAATTACATCAGCAACATTCATCATGGTCTTTTCTTGTAAAAGCTTATTCATTAGTAAATTTTATACTAGAGACTTTGTTTTAGAGAGTTTTCTCTTTGAAAACATTATCATCTAAAAGTTTCATTGAAAAATGACTATTTTATCATCATTACTTTGAAAACATTCATTTAAGAAGATTCTCTATGCAAACTTTCTCATTGGTAAGTTTGTTTCAAGAAATTTTACTTCAGCAAAAATTACTTTAACATGTTTTCATTGACAACTTTCATTATGGTCTTTTATCTTCAAAAGCTTATTCATCAGTGACTTTTATATGTGAGAATTTGTTTCAAAGGCTTAGTATTTAGAATCATTTATGTTAGAAACTTTCATTTCAAAAGGATTATATAGGCAACTTTGTTTCAAAAATATTCTCACTAGAGGCTTTTATGTTGATAAATTTAATTTTGGATACTTTTATTCAAAAAATTTGTTTTAAAGACTTTTCATTGAAAGGATCCTTCATAAACCTTAGTCATCAATGACTTTGTTTCAAAAAATTTTGTTTCAGGAACTTTGGAAGCATTCTTTTTGAAGAACATTTTATGCTTTGGAGTATTTTACCTTGAAGGTAGAGGTTGAATACCTTTGAATAGGATACATAATGATATATATAAAAATAAGAAAGGTTACATGGTGGCACCCAAAATGATAAGGCATCCTATGTGGAATGTACACTAGGATAGGGTGGTCGAATTCAAATTGAAAGAAGGTGATGAGCTTATAAAAAATAACAAGTAATGGTACACAAAATAGAAATCATTGTAATAAATCTATTTGCATCAAATCCCTAGCTGAATTCATGTTATTCCATCATCAAGCTCAATTAAACATCAGCCCCAACTAACTATAAAATCCTTAATTACTAATAGAGTGATTTGTTATTTTAAAGTTTAGTTCAGTGAATATACACCATTATTGAAATCTTGGAGCATATTAGTATCAATAAAATCACTATGGTATCATCATTTAGGTCTGAAAAAGGAGCCCCAACACCATCCCAATTATTTATTAAGGATTCTACCAAGTACTTAGACACTTTTTTTGATGATACTACATTTAATGGATGCTATCCAACCTACTCATTATCATGGGAAATAATGAAGAAAGTAGACTCTTTTGCACTTAAGGATGACATATCGACTAAAGATAAGCAACTAGTGAAGGACCTACTACCTTTCAATCATCAAGCCCTATACTATGTAGTCATGAAGTTGGAGGTTATGACATGCATTGATCTACTATGGTACTTCTTATTCGAAGGGAGAATAATGGATAGAAGATACCTTCACAATTTTGAGAACAACATTATTGTTGCGTATATAGCAAGAGAAGAGTTTAACATATATTTGATATTAACTATTGTATATGTTACTTTTTATCTACATATTGTTATTACATGGAAGAAATCCCACAATGTAGAGAAGGCATTATCAAGGTGGCTTCTCCTTTGGGAAAGTTTCACTTTGAGAAAACATGCCAAGATCCCCATCCCCATCCCCATCACTCAATTTAGAATGGGAATCTATGTGGTAATGTCACTAATAAACAAAATCTTCATCCATGAGAGCATATATTTTGTACACATAGAGTTGGTTCCCCTACTTGACCTACTAATCAACTCAGAGTACACCTATGCACTAGGGGAAGTGACCAATACACACCTCTAAAACCAAATTTTTCATAAGGAGAAGAGGCTAGTGGGTGGAAATTTATACATGATGTCCTACCTATTAGACATGATTATGGACACAGTGTATAGACATAATGGATGGGATCCAAACATAAAAGTCATCAAGAATAAGATTTGTGACTATTATATTTTTGTGCACATATATTCATATATGAGGAATATAGTGAATATTGTTAAGGATATATATCCTAAGTTTTAGATGTCAATCCATAGCTAGATTTTGCCAAAAAAATCCCTCAACATAGCCTGAACACTTGCCAATAATGTAGGAGGCTACTAGTTTTATATGGACTACATAGTTATCATGGTGGTCGGCTATAAGGTAGATCTTCTTCAGCTCCTAAAGTTAATTTTGGACAAGGTAGTTGAATAAGAAATAACATACCACATATATAATGACATCAATGAAAAATTAATGAAAACCAAAAATTCCACATTCTATGTATCCCACATCACCATTGGGTGAATGTAGTACATAATTCATAGATAATTCAAGGAGGTTGGGAAGGCCAGGAAGGCATATGCATTTCCTACCCTTATTTAGAGAGATTGGGATCCTCATGGTAAGGTATAAAATAAAATTCATACCCTTGGTATTTCCTATAAGCATGAGCAAGTGGATCATGATTTTCTATTCTTGATTGGTAAGGATGATGAGGAGGTTAAGGAAAGGGCCACAACTTCCAGATTGAGTAAGGGCTTACTGAGAGTGATATAGGTGAATCCATCTCTTACACTTGGTGAAGAAAAGTTTAGTATTCCACTTTTTTTAGGATGGATATCCTCTAATTTTTGGAGTGGTAGGCCATAACATGCACTAGAAGGAGAGGGACTAGATTCCCAAATAGCTCAAGGCCAACCTTAGGACTAATAATAATAGGTAGTTGAGGCACCACTCATTAGAGAATAGGACGATTAAGTTGAATAAGATCAACTACCTACCTCCACACAAGTAGAAGAGGAACAGGTGACACCAGCCCTAGATTCAATAATTGAATTGATACAGGTTAAATAAAAGCTGGCTGAGGAGCTAACTCAGGTAAGAGGTAGTGTATAGAGGGTAGAATCTAGGATTATATGATTAAAACACTCTAATGAAGAGGAAATAGTGGATTCCTTAGTACCAATTTACAACATTGTTCCCCCTTCTCTTCCATCATAGGAAACAATCACACAGGCAGGCATAATAAGTAAGACCTATCAAAAGAAGTCTAAGGGATATAAACCATAAAGTCCTCTAACACAAGAGGTGTATGAAGAGGATATGTAATAGGAAAATGTATTAATATTACAATCACTAAAATCTAAGGTACCTATCATAGGTGAACCATCCAATAAATGTCCTTTGCTCATAGCCCCTTTAAATTTTTCCCCTTTGATGTCCTTACTTGCACTTTCAATGACCCTTAGGCTAGTTGTTTCCACATTCATTCCTACATAGGAACTTTATATAGGTTTAATTTTATTTCACCATATATGAACCTATCTATAACCACTAAGGCTACTCTACCCTCTAATGCTTTAGTTTCCATCCCTTTAGTTTCCACTATTGTAGTTTTCATCCCTTAAGTTTCCATCTCTTTAGTTTTCATTACTACCATTTCCAAATCCATCACTCCAATTGTATCTCCCTCTACCCAATTGGGTTCACTCTTACCTTCTTCTACTTCAACCACCATAACCATAGTAGTTACTACTAAAAGAGAACCTAGGAGGTAGCCAGTCTTTGTTATCCATCTAATGCTACAATATGGAAACATATACCGGTCAAATATCATTTGGCTAGCAATGCCCAATCCTTCCACACAAAATAAGCAAGAACCCAAAGAATAAACATAAGTGGAATCTCAATCATCAAATCCCTTAAAACTTACTCTTCTAGATTGGGCTAAGGAATTAGGATCCTTAGCCTTTAAGAGTCCCAATATAAAGATAATATAACTTCCAATAGTGAGCTCATTATTTGATATAGCTATTGGATCAGTATACAGGGTGAGGAAGAGGAAAATTAAAGATAGCTTGGGTAGGACATTAGTCATATAAGAGAGGGAATAAATATACTCCCTAAGTAAGAGGTAGAATAGGAAAAAGGGTTAGTCCCCATATATTTAAGACTTTAAGTCCTACATGGAGACCCATATATAATCTATCCTTTCCATACATGAAGGGACTGAAATGGTTAGACAAAAACTCAAAGAAGAGATAAAGACACTTAAAGAGAAACAATAAGTGATTTAAGTTCCCCAAGGAATTAAGTAGGATGTGAAGGATACAACTCTTACATTATATGAGATTCTTTATTCTATCCATTATTTGAGAGTTAGTTTGGATCCTCAAGGTAATAATATAAAAAAATATTTAGAAGCCATAAAGAGGATGATAGTAAGCTAAATTTCTTGGTGCTATATACCCCTAATAAGGCATTAAACCATTTAGAATTAATTATCCCATTGGATGGATCTAATGTTTTTAATTTATCATTAATAAGAATGTAAGAATCTTGAGATTAGGTGTTATCCTCTGAAGCATTAGTGAATAAGTTGGTTGAGCAAGAGACAGAGGCTGATTTTTTTTTATAGAGTTGGAATTAGCTATAATTTTAAATAACATAGGTAGATTGGTAACTTAGGCTGTATTTGATAAAATTATTAAATAAGTGTCTAAAATATTCAAGTAGATTCTACAAGGTTTGAACCTAAAATACATTGAGGCTAAATTGAGCATAATGAGGAAGAAGGTGATAGATGTAGAAATGTTCAGGTTTGGTTTCAGATCAACCAAGGTAGAGCATAATAAATTGATGGAGTTGATGAGTAGGGTGACTAGGCCACACCATCTAATCCAAGTACATCACACCAAGGTTTACAAACACTACTAGTACTTAAATGTAAAAAAGCAATCAAATTAACAAATGCCACTTGTTAGTTCTACTAAATTGAATCCACCTATAGTGCCATTAACAACAACCACATCACCACTACCTCATACTAAAATTCTCATAGAACCAATAGTTATATCATCCATTACATATCTAAGTACTAATATAGTTATTACATCATCAAGCATGAGTGCTACTATAGTTATGATGAGAGTTTTGGGACAAGTTAAGTAATATCCAATTTATCACGAAGGATAATTTTGTACATTTTACATGTAATAGTCATAACCAAATAGTTAAGTCCTAGTTACATATATATTGCAATTAATTGAATTATTTTAGAAAAATACACATGTTTCATGACTATGATATTTGTAAGACATTGATATGTAACCAAGACTTATCTTATAGTCTTTTTATAAGTAAATAAAGTGTTCTAACCTTAGAGGATGAGGTGACTACTTCCCTAAGATCTATATATACATGTAGAACCCTCTTTTCAAAAGGTTAAAGTTTTGAGTGAAATTATAGGAAGAAATCAAGGATATGATTGTTATGCAACTATGTTTATTCTTTTTTATACCTCCCTTTCTATTTTAATGAATTTGAAGTTTATTTGTTTGTAATTGATTCAATAATTATGATGAGTGCCAATGTTATGGATGAATATGACTATTTTTTTAGTCAATGTTAGTCTTAGATGTGCAATAGCTATTGAATATTGATATGTTTCATTGATTTAATAGTTAACATAAGTTCAATTGATAATCCAAGGTGTGTAGAATTATCTCATTTGATATAGTATTATAGGTGTGAGCCATATCTACCCTACATAAATTCTTAGTTTGAGCTATAATATATTATATGAAGGTATGCCATAGTAGCATGAAGAAGAACAACCTTCAATTGAGACAATTGAGAATCCTATATCTGATTTACCTAGACTCCCAACTGTGTTTATTTGTGAGTGTGTAAAAGCTATAAATAACAAACACTAGTTCTTGAAATACTTGTTCACTTAAGAGATAGACTAATAAATTACATTTTAGAGATATAAACTTATTTATTCCATACCCTTTCCTTTTTTTTAAAGTTTCGTTTGAGATATACCCACCATAGATTAGTCTTCCACCCATCTGATTCACCTAGTGATTTATCCTTTAATTAGAATTAATGCATCTGGCCACAAACCTAGTTGAACAACCCACAGGCTCAACCTTACATTCCACCACCTGAGTTTTCTCACCACATACCCACAAATCATACCCTAGAGTGAAACCTAGTTCTACAAAGATCCCAAAATGTTGGAGCTTACCTTATTTAAAACTCTCTAAGGTATGCATATAACCCACATCAACACTATTGTTGACTCCTAGAGATCTATGATATAAAAAGAACTTATTGTTGGTTAGGAAAAATGCATTTTTGGCTTGAATAATAATATTGTTGATTAGAAATAGTATAGGGTTGGATATAGATAATGAATTGTTATTTAGATAATATTTTTTAAGGATTAGTTACCACTTATTTAGGTAGGGGATTGGTCACCACCTGTTAGGGTGGAATATTGGTCTCTAGTTATTGAAGTGGGGGATTGGTATCCACATTTTGGGTTGGAATATTATTAGTTACTTGATGTTATGATTTAGTTGTGTTTTTAATCATTTATTTTAAATTACTAGGAATATTAGAATAAAATGTTTGGTGGTGAGTTGAAGGAATGTTTTGTTGGATTTGGGATAACACGATGTGAATTAGGATGGATTAGTTGATAATTATCAACCACCTACTGGGAAGAATCCATAAGCGAATTAGAATAAATATTAACCAATAGATTATTTTTGGATATAGGTGGGTTAAATAAGTCTACAACTAAAGTTTTACTAGGAAATAAATCGATGTTAGGTGTTGAATGGGCTAGTAATTTTGGTTGTAGTTTGGTTAATGGAATTAGCTCTATAAGTGGCAGTTTTTGAATATCAAGAGTAGTTAGGGAGTTAGCTAAAGTATCCAAGACCTGACTAACATACTATATTTGAGATATAATAAATTTTATTTATTAAGGTAGTTCAACAATTTGACCTTTTCCTTTGTTATATGTTGTGGATCTTGACTAGAAATTAATACAAGGGTCTGAATTTGGCTAAATGCTTTTGATTGTCTATAAAAACAAGAGGTGTCTCTTTATGAGTTCTAACCAAATAGTGTAAATTATCTAAGGGAAATCTAGTGAAAATTTTGGCACCCATATCTAACAACCTTATGATATGTTTATCTTTGTTAAGAAAGAGGAATCATGCAAATTGGTCTTATCCATGTTCTACGCTAGATGGTATATTTAAGGGGTATCATTGGTTTTATCTATGTTTAGAATTAGGTAGTACACTTGAGAAGTATTATTTATTTTATCCATGTTTAATAGTGGATGGGACACTTTGGAGGTATTTTTGATTTTGTCCTTGGTCGGTATTGGATGGTATATCTATGAAGTATTATTGCTTTACATACTCTTAGAAATAATGGTCATATCTATATGGATTATAAATAACTTCCTTATGAAAATAGGGGTAATAAATAGCTCCACTATGAGTATACTTTAGAATTTTGGGTTTATGATCTTCATCTTAGAATAGGCTTGGGTGCTTGAAATTTGTTTGAATTTAGAACATAATGTTGATCAAAATACGATTGGATGTTTTTAAAATTAAATTGATTTGGTTGCATTAAATTCAATGTTAAAGGATGAATGGTTCAATGAAATGTGCATAAATGTAAGTGATTTATTAAGATGCATAGGTGAACCAATTTTGTCTACGTATGTCAAATGTTTCTCAAACATTCATGTCTTACTAGGGTTACAAGTGCTCCATGATTGGGTCTTGATTTTATTTGAACTTGTATGTGACTTTAAAAAATGATCAATGAATCTAGAAAAGAAACTCAATTTTTTAGGAATTGTGAACTTGGAATGTTCATGGTAGATTGTTTGGTTAATTTGAAAATATTTTGACCTTAAGCTTTGAACAAGTATGTTATAGAACATTGGTTTAGTTTGAAGTTGCACAGACTTTGGATCTAAGTTGGATTTAGATAATGTTTGACAAAAATTAAATTAAGTATTGACTTTTTGAAAATAAGAGTTTGAATTTTGACTTTGGAAATAGAAATTGACTATGTTTGACTTTGGAATTGGAACTATAATTGGGATTTAGATTAGGTTTGGAACTAAATAGATGACATAATGACAGTGTTTAGACAATAAATTAGACCTTATTTTTAGAATTGATTTAAAATTAAGAATCAAAATTTGATTTGGAACTTATAACTTAGTTCAAATTTGACAACCTAATGACATGGTTTAGACAGGAAATGTATGCATTTGGACAAGGTTCAACAAGACATCTAGAAAGGGTAATTTTTAATTTATAAAATAAATAAAGTAATGCCTCTTCATGTGGGTGTGCATGGGCTAGTTTTGGATGTTATTTTAGTTTTTAATTTATTTTTATTTTTGAATACAAATGGGTTTTTTACATAACAGTCAAGCATCACAAGGATATTTTACTAACTGACACAAGACTATATCACAATCATTGATCCTTTAATATACTACTTGCCTTTCAGAGTATGAAAATTTTAAATATTCATTAAATAATTAAATAATTAAATATAATTATTGGTAGTGTTTTAATCCCACCCTTATCTTAAAGATATGTGCATATAATTAAATATTTTGGGGATGCTACCTTTACACCCATGAATCAATGAATGTTCCATAGCAAAATTGGTTTCTTACAAAGTAATCCTAAATTGGGTTTTTCACAAGAGGGTCTAGTCCCTTTTCAAACACTTCATCCATTGGATTTCAATGAAGTGATCTTAAATTTATTTTGGACTACTTAAAGTTTTACTTCACTTTTTATATGGTCTAAAAGGGCTCAAATCTATTGAAAAAGAGATCTAGGCATCATGTTTTTCATAAGGGATACATACCCTATTGAAGAGACCCCATATTAATCAATGGTGATGTCTATTTAGAATTGAGAGTTAATTTATTAATTTAATTAAAAAATTTATGGGGAATTATCTAGGCCTTAACAACACTTTCCAATAATTTATATCATTAGTCAAATGTACAGGGCTGGTATGAACACTGGGTAATGAAATCCTAGTCACTACACCCTAAAGGCCCATGAGAATATAATGACACCCCAATCATGTAGCCTAAAAAAAGAAATGTTTCACCATTTTTATTTGTATTAATCCCAATATATTCAAGTGAAGATAATACTTGATGAATATATTGGGATAAAATAATGGTCAATTTCATCTTTCTGGGTCACCCTATTAAGGGGAGAGTATATGCATGAAGTAACTACACAACATACAAGTAAAATGATAGAATTAAAAGGGAATAAATTAATTTTAAAATAACAATTTTAAAATCACAAATAAAAATTGTGTGTTATTTTAAAGTCCAAATTGAAATGTTTATAAAAGGAAATGAGTTTTACTTTTTATACCTAAAATCCACTCTATTGGCTAAGGCCCTAAAACAAAAAGTAATTAAAAGTTTTAAAATGTGATTTTTGGATCAGAAAGGAAGTTGAAAATAAGTTTTTTTTTAAGTCTCAATATTTTTTATACACATGTAAAAACCACCATTTCTCATATCAAGTCTACACCTAGACCATTTCTAGACCCTGCTTAGCCTAATGAGGCATGAAGGTCAGTTTTCAAGGCAATTTTGAATATGTGATCATGAAAATAGGAATGATATGTTGTTTTAATAGTGATCACAAAATTTTATGTCATGGATTAAAGGGAATTACATGAAACACTATTTTAGGCCTTCTCAAGCTCATAAAATGAGGTTTCAAAACCTGAGATGCACTTTCATAATTTATTTGGCATGTGTAACCTCTACATGGGAACTTGAGATATTATGGATATATTGGGAAGGGTCATGGATAATATGTAAATTAATTGGTTTTGTATTTAAGTGTTATTCCTTTATGAATAATCGTTAGCATTAAAACATGTGTTAAACCTCCCTAAAACCCTAATAATGACCTGATGTAGAAGATATTGCTCAAAACAACCTATAATGGTCTCAAATGACTGTAAAATATATTATATAATTTTTTAAAATATCCTAGGTACTTTTAGGTGGTGGTGCTTAGTCAAATGAGAGAGAAAATGCACATATATTGGCTTGTTTGTGAAGAATTTATTGTACCTATCAAAAGTTACATTGGTCAATAAATTAAAATGGAAGGGAGAAGGATATAGATACTCATAACACATGAAAATTAAGGTTTATATATATTTTCCACCCTTAAATAGTGACAAACCATTCACTAATTTTTCCAGTCGCTAACAAGCTTAATGGTGTGAATAGTGAAAAACCTAGGCAATAGTGAGAGGATGAATTGGAATGTATTTTCAAGATAGAATGATGAAACTAGGTGTATGGAGATGTTGTTTAGGAATTTTAATTAATGTTTATGCTTTAAATTATTTTTATATGTTAGTGAATATTGTGAAAATTTGTTCACAAAATGACTTATTTGGTTTAGATAAGACAATGTTATATAAGGTCATGAGATTACTCTAAAAGACCAATATTTTTCTATTAGAATGTATGAGTTTTGTGTTTAAGGATTTTATGAATATGTAATATAATATTTTTAATTAATTATGAGTATTTTAAAGTGTCTACATAGGTGTTTGAGTTTCAATTCACCATGACTGGTCTTTGAGGTAAAAAGGTAGTTCTAAGTGAGTGAGTTGTAAAGATGTTCTTGAGCCTTTATCTCTTGATTTGAAGTGTCTAATGCATTTGGTAATGACAAAAAGTTCATATAAAATATTTATATTTAATTTTTTTATCATATTTAAATGGATTAAGTGTGTTTGAGCTTTAGTATTAAAAGGTAGACTTTTGGTGTACATAGGCCTAATATGACAATTTATCCTAAAAGAGGTTTCATGGTATAAACAATAGACACATGTGTAATATATAATGAAGGATGTTAGTATAGGTATTATTATAAGTTATTAAATGGTTTTAAATTATTATATAAATAAATATGATCCTAAGAGGATCAAGATTTGATGTTAGGAAGATATACCTAATGCAATTAGGTCTCTGTGAGACCTAAAAGTGAAATGAGGCCTAATTGAGTCATGATAGACCAAAAGGGACTCAAAGTTCATTTGATAATTTTTTATGAGATTTATTAAGATCAATTATATGTCTTACCTAATAGGTTATGGGTGTGTGGCCAACTAAGTATATGAACAAGGAATGGTATATATACAAGGCAATTTTAGGCCTATTTAAGTAAGCTTAGAGGAAGAGAATGAATTTATAAATAAATGAGCCTAAGGAGGTTGGGTAACATGTTTTAAAACATAAGGAGAGATAATAAAGGTAGTTAATGAATATCATATATGTTTTTTCCATTTTAATATCAAGGTCACATGACCTATTCAATCTTGAAGAGGGCTAGTTGAGCGAAGAAGCCTAGGGGTAGTTTTGTGAGAGATTAAGAGAGCTAAGATGAAGGAGTGATTATTGATTATTGAGAGTCTATAAGATTTGAATTATATATTTGTTCCTAATATATTATATTGGATAGAGCAGATAGATAGTTAAGTGGAAGATTAAAATAAAGAAGGTTGATTGGTTAAGCTGGTGATTTGTTAAATAGGGAGTTAAAGATTCCTTATAGGTTGGAGCTTAAAAAATTTGTATTGGTTGAGTTTTTGATTGGTTAGTAAGTATTTTGAGATTCCTTATATTCTAGTGATTATAGAAGTGTTTTTTTACTAAGTTTGTACTTAGTAATAGAGGTTTGTAACTTCCTAGTAAGTGGGTGCTTGATAAATTTGGGGTTACTGCTCCATGTTGGGTTGGTACTCTACTAAATTTGATAAATTTTCTTATAATATAGTTTGGATAATATTTGTATTAGTGGTTTTTATTCTCCATGATAATTTCCCACATATGTGATGTGTTATCTTGTTTCATGCTCAAGTGATTGGTTATTAATGCATTAGTAGATCATTGTGTTGATTTCATAGTTCATAGATGAGTGGATGTAATTGATTTAAAGGTTTTGAAGGTTGATTCACCCAAAATTAATTATAATTACAATATTTGGTATCATATATTGGTCCTTTAAATTAGGCCTAACATCTTGAAGGAGATTCTCGAAGCATAAACATGTCTAGTCAACAAGCACACGGATATTTCTTAACCAATAAGGCTCGTCTCTTCAATTAGACTAACTATTCATTTTGGAGAATCATAATGAAGACATATATAATTTAATTGGTTTATGACATATGGAAATATTTTTTTAATGGATTCACACCACCTTTTACACCACCAACTGATGCAACAAGAAATAAGTTAAGTGAGAATAATTTTAAGGTAATGAATGCCATATTGTGTGGTATTTCAGAAGTAGAATTTGTTAAGGTCATGAATTGTAATAAAAATAAAGGGATTTGGGAAATTTTTTATACCATATATGAAGGAGACACCAAATTTAACATGGCAAAGTTGCAGACTCATTGAAGTCAATTTGAAATCTTGAGAATGAAGGAGGATGAAAACATTGTATCTTATTTTTTGAGAGTAGATGAAGTGGTAAATGTCATTAGAGGCCTAGGAGAGAATTTGGAAGAATAAATACTAGTACAAAAGGTAGTGATATCTATAACATCTAAGTTTCATTCAAAGCTATCTGTTATGGAGGAGATCAAACATCTTAACATACTAAAAATGGATGAGCTTCATGGCATTTTAATTGCCTATGAAATGAGAACAAGTGATGGAATACCTTCATAAAAGGAATTTACATTAAAATTTGAGAAATAATCACAAATTAAGAAGGCAAAGGATGATGACACATACATTGATAATGGCAAGATAGAATCCATGTTTGTCAAAAACCTAGGTAGAGGTTTAGGTAAGTATAAGGGCAAGTTTCCATTCAAATGCTTTAACTTTGGTAAGATTGGTCATTTTCCCTTTAAATTTCCTAAAAAGGATAAGACTAAGCATGATAAAGAACATGACAAACATCATGGTGATGATAATAATTTCCATGATCCTGAAAAAATCAAGAAAGGTTTTAGCATGTATGAAGGTAATAAATGGTCATTCAAGAACATGAAATTTTCTATACCAAAGAAGACATTATCTCATCTGATGTAAGTGACATAAGTACATCTGATAGTGATAGTGATAATAATGAAACCTTATTCATGTCTATAGAAACAAATAATGAGGGTTTCTTAAAAGGAAAAAGTCTTATGGATGATGAAGAAGAGGTTGAAGTGAACCTTGATGCATAATTGATAAGTGATCTAGAGGAGTTGAAGTTTCAAAGAAGGAAGAATCATAATATAATATCATTAATCAAGAATTACAAGGATCAAATCAATCTCTTTAAAGAGAGACTAATAAGAAACATGAATGAACATGAGGAGATCATCAAACAGTTAGAAACCCATAATGAAATTATCACTACAAGTCTTAAGACCAAGGAAGAAGTATGCATCAAGTTTGAAATAGAAATGGAGTCTTTACAGACATAATTAGATCAATAAATAGTCAAGCTAAAGACACATTAGATATTTGGAAAGAGTAAAAAAGTTCTTAGTGATATTTTGATTAGTCAAAGATCTCTACATGACAAGACATGTTTTGGGTTCAAGGAAGACAAGAAAGAGAACAAGGTGAGTTAGACCTCAAAGACCTATGTAGAAACTCTCAAATCTGAGACTAAGAGTAATCATCAACAAGTTAAGAATATCAACATGAATGTCAACATGAAGAGACCAATTAGGCAACCCAATACAATAAGGTATTCCAATTCTTTCAATTTTTATTGTTTTTCTTGTCATAACTTTACTCATAGAGCAAGTAATTATAGAACTATCTCAAGGAATTAATTATCATGGGAACATGGGAAATGGAGTGACTAGTCAATAAGTATGTACAAATATGTTATTTGTTATAGTTTTCATAATATAGGACACTAATATATTCTATCCTAATGGAGTTAGAAGGCCTCAAGACTTAACAAGGTATATGGAGCTCGTAGAGTGCATGACAAGGGCCAAACATTAATATGGAAGATAAATAAAGTCAATACTAATCATATTGAGCCCCATAGTCAAGATGGATTATTTTCTAAGATAGAGCAAGGATCAAAAGTAAAGGAATGTCAAGAACACTTGTTATCTGCATGTATTGACAAGACAATCAAAAATAATAATAAGGATGATAATGTGGATGAGTCAAATTCTTTATTCAAGCTTAAGTGGATTTCGAGGAGGGACTATCAGTCTCATGATTTTAAGATAACTGAGTAGAGTGGTTTAGAGATCTAGGAATCTTCTAAGTTCATGGATTTTTGATAGCTCTATGAAAAGGGGTGACCCTATTAGGCTTCTTAGAGACACTCTACTATCAATATAAGTATGAGGTTTTAGTCAAAGAATGATTCATCTTGAGAGGATTCTAGGTTATCTATGTTTTAAGGATTGTGTTTAGAACATATAAAATATGGATCTGGTCTACATGACCAATATTTTTATAATGACAAGTTGCATATTGTTGATAAATTTAGAAGTGTGATGAAGGCATCTGTGTTCGATTAGTATATGAGAGGTAAGAAACAAGTTGTTTTGTGCTTTCAAATAATGTGTTTCTAATAGTTGATATCTTTATTTGTGTTGAGAAGTAGTATTGGTATCAATATGCTTGAAGATTGTTGATAATGTTTTGTGAGTCTTGATGAGTCATATGATGAGCACAAGTTATGAGGACAAAGGGGGAGCTAATCAAATGATTCATTAACTTCAAGAAAAAATGTGATGTCCTAGTGAGTGATCAATAGTTTGACCTATATCAGTTATATCAAGGGCAAGGTTAGTGTTCCTATGTATCTAAATTCATTTGAAGAGAGTATGGAGTTAGGGGGAGATTTGTAGATCTATGTTGTGAAGTGTCAAGATAGTGAAAAGAAGCATTTTTCTTGAGGTACAATTCAAATATTCTAAAAGTTTTCTACAACAACTAGTATGAGCCTAAGGTGATTTTTTATCAGCATTTGTCTATATTGTTCATTGAAATTCAAGCCCAAGGATTAGATGGTAGTTTGTAAAAGACACTTTGTCATTCATGTCAAAAGGGGGAGAATGAGTATATGGGGACATTACCATTTTGAATTGACTTCATTTTTGTAGTATGTTTTCAATCAATGTGTTTGACATCAATTATAAAAGGGGATTTTGTTGGCATGTTTTTGTCATTGATGTCAAAAGGGTGCATCATTCAAAGGCATAATGGTCATTGATGTCAAAGATGTATCATGTCAAGATTATACTAACAAGATTGATTTTAAGGTTGACTAAGGATATATTTCAGTATGTGATATGTCAAGGTACATTATAGTGTTGCATCTATGAGAATTATAATGAGTTATGTGATAATGGAAGGTATAGGTCATGGAATATGTTTTATAACAACTAATGTCTATATAGGAAGCATAGTGAATGAATATTTTTATGGTAAGCCATGTGACATGATGAATTTTAAGTCTATAGATAATTTTAAGCCAAGAAAAAATTTAAAGGTAAGTAATTTCTTATGGTTTCATGAAGGTACATGTAAAGGTGTCAAAGGTGTTTAGGTGCATGGAAGAGAGATGTCTAGTCATATGAAGCTTGTTCATATGGTTTTAGGTTTGTATGAGGCTAAAGAAAATTGTTGTCATCATAAATGGAATGGTACATTGATATGAGTGTGTTGTGATATCCTAAATTTTCTTGTTTGATGTTTTATTAAGGTCATGACATTAAAGGAATAGGTCAAGGTGTGAAGTGCATTAGAAGCTTGAGCCTAGTCATGTCCTGGTGAAGGTATGAGTTGGTGGCATGATGAAAATGAATGAAATTAGGTATGTGAAATATTTATGTGACTATGTTATCATGTATTTGAGGCATTGGAGAACTCATGAGAGTTTTAGGGTGAGCCTATAAGGGTAAGACCTTCAGATCAAGTTTGCACCTAAACCATTCCTAGACCCTCTTTAGCTTAATGTGGAATGAAGATCAGTTTTTAAGGAATTTTTTTATATGTGAGAAAGGAAAAATACATTATATTTTGTTTTAATCATGTTCACAAATTTTTAGGTCATGTTTTGAATAGAATTTCAAGAAACACTATTTTAGTCCTTCTTGAGTTCATAAAATGAAGTCTCAAGACTTGAGAGGCACTTTTAGATATATTTTTCCATGTGTAACCTCTACATGGGAACTTTAGATATTAAGGATAGATGGAGAATGGTCCTATATAATATGTAGAGGTATTGGTTTTGGATTTAAGGGGTAGTCTTTTATGAACAATTGTTAACACTAAAACCTATGTTAAACCTCCCTAAAACCCTAATAAGGACCTAATGTAGAAGATATTATTCAAAACATACCATAATGGTCTCAAACTAATATAAAAACTATTGGGTAGTGTTTTCGACTCTCCCAATTACCTCTAGGTGGTGGCAATTAGTCAAATGGGAGAGAAAATGCATAAATATAGGCTTGTTTGTGATTAATTTACTATAGCTATCAAAAGTTACATTGGTAAAGAAAATAAAATGGATGGAAGAAGGATATAGATACTAATAATACATGTCCATAAAGTTTTATAGATATCTTCCACCCTTAATGAGTGTTAAACCGGTCATCCAAGTTAGCCAATTGCTAACAAGCCTAATGGTGTGAATAGTGAAAAACCCATGCAATAGTGAGAAGATCAATTGGAATGTGTTTTCATTATAAAATTATGAAACCAAGTACATGGAGATATTTTTTGGGATTTTTAATTAATTAATATTCTCTAAATACATCTTTTGTGTCATTGAATATGGTGAAAATTTGTTCACAAAATGACCTATCTAGTTTAGATAAGATAGTGTGACATAAGGTCATGAGATTGGTCTGAAAGACCAATATTTTGCTATTAAACCATATGATTTTTTTATTTGATGATTTTTTTAATATTTTATATAATTTTTTTAATTCATCAATATTTTTTAAAGTGTCTACATATGTGTTGGAGTTCCAAGTCACCATGACTGGTCTTTGAGGTAAAATGGTAGTTCTAAGTGAGTGAGTTACATAGATGTTATTGAGACCTTATGTCCTGATTTAAAGTGTCTAATACATTTGGTAATGACATTGAGGTCATTTAAAATCTATTTATATACTTGATTTATCATATTTTAGTAGCTTAAGTGTGTTTTAGATTTAATATTGAAAGGCAAACTTTTGGTGTACACATGCCTAATATGACAATTTATCCTAAAAAAGGTTTCATGGTATGAAATATAGACACATGTCCAATAAAGCATGAATGAGATCATTATATATCTTATGTTAAGTGATTAAATTATTTTCAATTATTTTAGAAAGCCATTTTGGCCCAAGAGGATCAAGATTTGAAGCTAAGAAGATAGACCTAATGTAATTAGCTCTCCATGACACCTAAAAGTGAAATGAGGCCTAATTGAGTCATGACAAACCAAAAGTGACTCAAAGTTCATTTGACTATTGTTTAATATATTTACTAAGATCTATTATATGTATGAACTAAGATGTTATGGGTATGAGACTGACTAAGTATATGAATAAGGAATGATATATATATATATATATATATATATATATATATATATATATATACAATGTAGTTTTAGGCCTACTTAAGTAAGCTTAGAGGAAGCAAATGAATTTATAAATAAATGAGAATAAATATGTTGGGTAAAATGTTTTAAACCCTAAATAAATATAAAATAGGAATTTTATGAAGATAATATAGGTATTTTATAGTTGAAGATGAAGGTCACATGATCTATTTAGTCTAAAATAGGGTTAGTTGAGCAAAGAAGCTTAGAGGCAGTTTTGTGAGAGATTAAGAGAGATAAGATAAAGGAGTGATCATTGTTTATTAAAAGGATAACACATTTATATAATATATGTGTTCTTTATTTATGATAGTGGATAGAGTAGACAGAGAGCTAAGTGAAAGATTAGAGGAAAGAAGGTTGATTGGTTAAGTTGGTGTTTGGTCAAAGAGGGAATTGAAGCTTCCTTGAAGATTAGAGCTTACAAAATTGGTCTTGGTTGAGTTATTGCTTGGTCAAGAAGTATTTGGATATACCTTGTATTTTGGTGATTGAAAAAGTGTTCTTTGATTGAGTTAGTATTTAGTCATAAGGGGTTATAGCCTTCTAGCAAGTGGGTACTTTCTAAAGTCAAGTGGGTGTTTGATAAATTTGGGGTTGGTGTTCCATGTTTTTTTGGTGCCCAACTAAATTTGATACATTTTATTATAGGATAGTTTGTGCAAGCTTTATTTTAATGGGTTTTATTCCCCATTAGGGGTTCCCACCTATGTGATGTGTTATTTTATTTCATGCTCATGTTACCAGTTCTTAATGCATTGTTATATCACTGTGTTAATTTCATAGTTCATAGATCAGTGGATGTAATTGATTGAATTTTTTTGAAGATTGATTCACCCCCCACCCTCTCAATCATTGTGCTTTCAATAATCTCTATGATGTTACCAATGTGAGGTAATAAAATAATTCTAATTTAGGAAAATAAGATAATTATAAAAAGCTATGAAATTTCCTATTAGAGGAAGGTTATTATTGATTAATTAGGATTAATAAATAATTATAAGAATAAGTTCATTATAATGTTATTTTTGTAATCAAATATTCATTTAATTACCTTGTAATAACACTTGTAATGATTTGACTTGATTCAAGATGTGTTTGATAAGACTACTTTTAAAATATGACCCATTCCCCTTATCATGGATGTGCCATTATGATTTTGGATTAAAACAAAAATTATGTAGGTAAATTATGTAAAATATTGGATTTATATCAAATTTACACGTGATTTCATTAAGTTGATCTAATTTTAGTTTAGATGTGGAAGTGTTTAAAATGAAGTGTATACACAAGAGAGATGTGTGGTGATTATTTGTGTGAGGAAAATTCAAAAAAATGACTAAGTATGAAAAGTTTATGTAGAGGGATCTTTATGAGTCATACTAAATAGGTTTTGGCAGATGACCCTATGGGGTCATAACACTCCTACATAAAATAAATAGCCATGGGAAAATAATAAATTATCTTTATTAGTCCATAAAGCCATAATCTAAATATGATAAATTACATAGTAGTAAAATCCACATAAATGAATTGAATAAATTCATTATACATGTTCATTTAGACCTTTAGACTTAGGTATCAATTATTAATTAGAGTATCTATGAGAACACTCAAAAAACCTAGGATCAGATCAAGAGATAAATCAAAAAAACTCAAGCCCAAGACAATGAATTCAATTTTACATTTAGACTAATTCATATCTCAACAAGACATGAACATGGAAATTTTAAGCTAAAATAAAGGTCCTCATTTGAAAATATGAAAATGGGTCATGTTGGTCATAATGGGTTGGATGAAAGAATTCAAAATTTCATAAAAGAGTAGGAAAAGGGGATATGAAGCTCTATGGGAGAATTAATAATTTGTCATATACATGGTGAGATATATGAAATATTTTGATGTGAATTTAATGGGTTGTTAGTTACATGGTTATCAATATTTAAATATAGAATAGTTATGAAAGATAGACACTAATTGGACTTGTAATATATATCATTAGATAAAGATTACCATTAATAGATATACTATAGAGTTTACATGCAAAGGTATATCACATTTGAAGCTACACATGATTTGTTTATAAGAGGTATCTGGGGAAAATTTATTCAATGACTTCCTATCATGTTGAAAATGTTGGTCATGGAAAAGGCCATGGTTCCTATTATAGATAACATAGAGCAGTCATTTTAGGTGTTAAGGGGATGTGTGTGATAATGAAATAAATGATAAATAATTGAGAAGAGAAATTTGAACCTAAACCTAGAAGATGGAGACATAGATAAGTAAATGGAAAATTGAGTTATGGGACTAGATCAAGATCTAAAATAATAGAGAAGATGGAATAAATAGAATAATCCTAATGTAGCTACACATAGGAGTATAATATAAAGTTTAGAAGATAAAGGATGAATGAGAGATCAAGAAAGACCTGAATATTATGAAGAGGATGAAGATCAAAAAATTAGAGGGCCCCAAAAAAGAGAAGGCACAAATGAGAGCACAAAAATGGACAAAGATTAGGAAAGGGATGTAGAAGAGATGGAATAAAGTTAAAATAGAGAATATGAGTGATTATATAAGTAAAAAAGTAGTTTTCTTTCATTATTACAAGGGATGACATTATTTGGAGAATATAAGGAATAATATTTTGAATAAGTTATGTTAATTCACGTGATTAAAGCATGTTGAAATTCAACTGAAGAAAATTTTTTAGATAAGAATCATTCATTTCAAGGGTACACATCCCCTATGCCTAATTTATTAATATAAAGAAGAAGAAAAGTGTAGAAGTTAGTAAAGATAGTATATGGATTGATTGTTTTAAGATAAATTTGGAAAATTAGTGAAGGTACCAAGAATGTGATAGATAGGAAGAAATTGATTGAGGCCAATTTTAGGTCACAACAAATCTTAAGTCATTGGTAAAGTCAAGTCCATAGAAGCTACTAGTTTAAAGTGTGAATACACTAAGTATGATTCCCCATATAGGAATTTTTATCACTTTTACACCATATTATGGGTCTAATAACCCTGATCAGTAAATTTTAACCTATAAAATGAAATGGTAGACTAAAAATACAATTAAAGATTATGCTAAGAAGTGTGAGCTCATAAGAGACTTAACAGGAGGTTCTATAGATTTCATATACAAAATGAAATATGCTAAACTGATCTTTCAGGGTGTCAAAGACCAATTAATAAGAGAATTTAAAATGAATTAATGTACAAGTCAAATAATATAAGATTTGAAATAAATTCATCTAAAATATAGAGAATTAGTATGGGATTATGATCATAGGTTATTTGATGTAATGAATTGAGTATATTTGATATTTCAAGAGACAAAAAAGGCCATATGGTTTATAGAGGGATTACAAAATAATACTAGGTTTTCTATTTATCAAACCTAGTTCACTTATAAGTTTGATGCAAGAGTAGTTGCACATAGGGTGGATCATATAGAAGACTATGGGGAAAGTCCATAGTCTACTATGAAAGATGGTGTAATGTTAGATGTTGTTTTACAAAATATAGATGAGCTGCATGAAAGTAACATTCTAAAGTTAGGATTATGGTGTATGGAGTTGGGAAAAGAAGGGCACCATAGGAATGAATAAACTAACTTTAAAATTGAATTTATTGAGATCTGCTGGGTAGTAGGACATTCGACTGTAAAATGTAATCTATTACAATAATATACCCAATAATCATTGATTTTATATTTTAATTTATACAAGTTGCATAACAATTATGATAAAAATGGTATATCTCTCCAAAAATTTAAGGAAGACGTCACTAAGAATGTATTTTTAGTAGCTACATAAAAGATATTTGCTACAAAAACTAGGATTCTAAGCTCAAATGTAGAAATGACCACTATGACCCCATATCATCCTTAGGGTTTAGTAGGATAGACAACAAAGTATTCACAATACCATACAAGATGGGTTCTTCCATTTCCTCAATATCAATAGTCATGTAACATTGCATCACCCTAAAAATATCTAATAGAATATACCCCATATTATCACTAAAGGCCAAATAAGGAATATGATAGTCAACAATAATAATGATGGGGTTCACCATAATGGCATATAAGATATGATGGTAAAAAAAAAAGGTTTGGGTTTACAATAGAGATAAGCTAGATATAAAATGGGCTACTGAGGTAGATACTAAGGAGGTAATCATAAACAAGATGAATGATAGGGGTGTAAACTAATTATCTTCTATTTGTGTGGAGTATAACCACTTCACACAAAATTTCCCAACTAATCCTTAGAGTTAGATATATTGTGTTTATTATAGAGTTATTAAAACACCACCACATTGAGTGTTGTTGAGTATTAAATAAATAGATAGAAAAATAAGATTGTGAGAAATGTAAACATGGTGAATCTATACCCAAGGGATCTTGCATACATATAAGTAGTCACTCAATGCCAATATGTAAAAAAAGGACTACCACCCTTAGATATTATTTAGTATAAAAAAATTACAAATGTGTAAAAGGATAAATCCCCTGATCCTATAAGATAAAAGGGTTTGACATATTAGGAAACCTAGATATTATAGAATTTATAACATTAGACTATGTCTGAGAATGATTTTACAATCATTGATGAACATATATAGGGTTAAATTGTGTGCATTATGTGTCAGTATGGAGTATTTATTACTTTGATAGTTATAACCAAGTTGTAAATTAGTTTATAGAATGAGGATATCTCAAAAAACATCACAAATATCCCACATAATTTTTTAGACTACACATAAAGAAGGCATGAGTATATTGAAAAAGTAGTTTGGTATGTTAAGATTAAGAAACTTTGGGATGATAACTCCCACATGGGAATTACCAAATGTTGTATTTTGTTTTTTAGTCATAGTTAATATGATCTTTTAGTCCACATAGGAAGCTATTAGATGACCAAATCTTAGTTATAGTCTAGTAACACTAAGTCTCCTAAACTATGGGAGGTTAAAACCTATTAATTAGTTAGAGGATGTGGAAATTAGATCTGATGACCTAACCTTGCAAGGAGATTTATAATTAATTGACATGAAGATTGATGAAGTACACTATCATGTATTGATTAGTAATAAGTGGGATTATTATGGTTAGATGAGCATTAATATAATGTAAAATTATCTAGAGGTGCACCAAGGGGATAAAATTATTATTATTCCCTTGAATAGAGTTGAGATCAAGGCATACATCATATTTAAGGATCCATATGCAACCTATGACTATAGAGGTGATACTTGGTTCAAAGTAGGCGCAATTGAGAGTTATAGAGTATAATATTTTTCATATAGAAATGGATCCTTAATAATAGATTAAAAAAAAATCATGTAGAGTTATGATAACAAAGGCACAAGTTATGCAGTTATAGATAGGAGAGTGCAAGTTACCTTCTATGTGATCATCAACAAGGTATGAAGTAGATGATATACATCAAGTAGGTGATGAAGACATGGATTACACCAAATTCTCTCAAAAAGGTGTTATACCATGGTAAGGTACATATTTTTTGAGTGAGGATTTAGATACTCATATGCTAAATTAGGTAAGAGTAAACCATGAAGTGAGACCAATGTGAATGGTTTTCACTACAAAGTGATAATTAACTCAATATTTTATAGCCAAAGATTTGGGAAAATTTATTTATAGATTAGACTAACATGTTATAAATATAGATCAATGAATTAGTGCTTTAAGTTATGCTCTGAAGGGTATTGTGATATGGTGGGTAGTACATAGGTCAAATCAAGTACACTAGGAAGATGATTCTGAATTACTATGAGCTTGATTTCAAATAGTACCTATAATCACAAATTAGTGGCCATGTTTTAGAAGGATAATGTACTAAAATGCATATTCATAAATGTGTAGATGTTTGGTTTTATCAATGTATATAAACTAAATATTGGGTACATGTATTCAATCATACTTTAGTGTATATTCTAATAACATGGTGCATGCATCAAGAATGCATAAGGGAGACTAAGAAATGGCTGGAGGTCTAGTAATATTTTTTTTCAAACATTTTCCCTCAAAGAAGAAAACCCCTTAGTATAATAAGAAAATTAGGATTTGAATACCTTCTTATGCCATGGTCAAGTAGAGGATATCATTAGTACATATGACTATAATTTGTAGGAGTAAGCAACTAAAGACTTAAACATGATTCTTCAAAACTATAGGGATGGTAAATAGAAAGAGTATTTTTTTGTAAAGCCTTGTAATATAATCATCAATAATGTAGAACATATTGATTCCAATGATAGTGACTAGGAATTAGATTTGAAGTGGTTTCTTAAGCCTAAGTGATAAATAGAGGAGCCTAGATCCAAGATCACAGACGAACCTAAAGATTAATAGTTACAAAATATTAATATTTAGGAACAAGAATGATAGAGAACATTGTAAGACATGATTCTAAGTGACTCCAACAAAATATACTAGGATCCATTAAATAAATTGGT
>JARHVA010003272.1:0-15000 GCA_037957365.1 Torreya grandis | reverse complement strand
GGAATGGAAAGAGCATCCCACATAGTTACATTAAGGCTCATTTTTATCATCTATTTGACTATGTTGAAAGGAATTTTAGATCCTTTTGGATATGGTTTTGGAATAGTAACATCTTCTCATATTTTCACACTATCTAACATAATTCTTCTCTTTATATAACATGTTTAGTATGCATTGAAGGTTACACAGACACCTTAGCTTATGTACTTACATGCATGCTATAGAGAATTAAAGTTGAGGGTGATAAATTTGGTATTGCCTTTTATCACTTTCCTTTTAAATATTATATTAAAATAAAATGGGGCATTTCCCATGCTTGATGCACCACATTTATTTATATATTTAAAATCATCCTCCTACCAATTGATAAGAGTAGACCCCTCTTGTTGTTGCACTGTTGCTTGAATTTATCCTTCATGTAGAGTTATGGTATTCATTTTCTCTTGAGACTATGACAAAATTTTCATCACGAGTGCTTTTTTCATGACTCCATTTATGCATGTAGATTAATTATATGATTGACTGCATCGGAAACACCATTCAGGATCCTACGTAATATTATTTTACATGGGTATAAGGGCTATAGAGGCACTAATAACATCAACCTTTTATGAATAAGGTGGTATATTATATGTGAGCTAATATTTTTTATGTGCACTACCTTGGTAAGGAGGTATGTTTGACTAGGATTACTACATGAAGAGTTGATGAGGTTTGGGATATTATGCTTACTACCTTTTGAGGGTGATAATCTCATTTTTAAATATTTACAGTAACATTTTAAATTTTTGTAATTTGTTATTAGAAATAATAGATAACATTAGTGGGCTTAATGCAATAGGGATAGGTGCTAACATAAGCTATGTAACTAGTTGGATAGGAGGAGGTTTTATGAATAAGGGCATGGTGGGTATGTAAAATTTTCCTTTCTTAGATCAAAAAACCTTTTGTGCACATATTGAATTCATAGGCATTAGGTAGTACTACACCTCCCATGGATTAAATCATCGTAACCATATCACTATTAAGAGCCATCAAAAAATATAAAAAATGTAGTATTAAGAGATGCCTTACATAAGGGTGGGATCCTATCCCAAACTCTCTAAAACCTAAAGTTTAAATCAACCATCATCTCATGTAAGGATCTCTTTATATTTGTGAGCTGATTTATCTAGGATAATTGGTCACTTCAGTCCTCAAATTGATTGCATATCTCCTCCCCAAGCTCATCCTAATTATGGATAGAATTCAGTCTCAAGCCTCAGTACCACTAAAGTGTTTTGTATTTTAAAGAAGAGGAAAATAGATCAACTATGACATTATCTTCAATGACATGGTACAACAAGTAGACACTTGCAACATCTTGAATATGCTTAATAGGGTAAGTCAAATTCTTGCCAATAAAGTAAGATAATTTTTTTAGGGTTGTGATTAGAATGCCATCATATTGGGCAAAAATTAATAGACTACCTTTGTTCAAAGGCACAAATAGCTTATTCTTCTATGTATCCATGAATGGGATAGGTAATAATCTCCCTCTAGGTGTATGGAATACCCTAAATGGAGGTATAGAATGAGCTCTATGGGATGGTCATCTTATCCCAATCTCTTTCCTTATAAGGGATGAAGATATCCTTATTCTTCTTCTTCTAGAGGGCACTAAAAGCTCAACAAAATAAAAACCAATACCTTTCGTAGATGATCTCATTTATCTTAGAATATAGTTAGGGGACTGATATTTATGAACCAAAATTGCTTAGATTTTGTAGGTGCTCTTATTGAGTGTTTGTAACACTTGTTATCTAAAGGCAACATCGATTCCTTATCTCTTTCTTTAAACTAATCCAACTGAGAGTGATAGAAACTATTATCATTTTAAACATGCACCTATGGATGTTCTATGATTTAAAAGTTTTTGTGGTAGGGTAAAAAGTATAAATGCTTCATACAGGGCATAAAATAATTTAGAAATAGGTATGGAAATGTTAATACTCACTTGCATGTGTAGGAAATTAGTTGTCTCATCATAATGATGTAAATATCCTTAAGGTATGGGACCCTTGTGTTCCTTCAGATGAGCCTCCAAAGTAGGTTTGATTCCTTCTATTATAAGTACACCTAGTTTGGGACCAACATGTAGACCTAAAGAGTATAAAGTTAAATCTAATGCTAATCTAAACCTAATATTTTGAGGGAAAAGGGAAGGATAAGGTAATAATTTACTTGAAAATAAAAGGTGATACACAAAGAATAGAATGAGTGCTCTTACTTTCATGGATATACTACAAATATTTGATAACAAGATGTAATCACATAGACTCCACCAAAGACACTCCAAATGCATACGTGTTTCACATAGAATTAAGGGAATATAGTAAAACACCAGGAGGTATAACAAATGATCCATAGATAATGTCTACATAGACATGTATGTGCACAACACATGATTTGTATGAGTTCCAAGTTCTATATAGAGGAGCTAGGAATTGAAAAAAATGAGAGGGGAAGTCATTACCCATAGATAAATATCAACAAAAATAAATAGTACATAGAGTGTAAGAATAATAGAGGGAGGTGAAATTAATTCTCATTAACATGCAAAGTTCAGCCAATAAAAGTGTTATTGGAGGGAAATTTTCGGTAGCATCAGGTTGGCTAAAAATGTTGACCCTTTTATAATTAAGAATATGACCTTATATGGACTAATCATTTTATAATTAATGAACCCCTTGGGGTGGCATATACAATCTCTTAATTCTAATATAGCATCATGCCCATGTTTCTTAAATTTTTCTTGGTGATTCAGATATGGGAGTTGGTGGTAGCATTCTTTGAGATCCATATGTGTGTTTGAGAATGGAAGTTATTTGGCATAGTTAGAGGCATGGTGTGTGATCACATTTTGATGTGTGACATCCACTTTTACATTTAATTATCTAACAAGGCCTTGATTTTCACTCAACTACTTTTTAAGCACCCCTTTATACATTGCCACCACTTGTCAATTACTGCACAAGCTTTTCTTAAACTACCACATCGCTACTATGCATGTGATGGGAAACATTACCTTACACTTTTTTTTTAATATTTTCACACTGAGGGATTCATAGTTGAAATACACAGTGAGTTATGAGTTATAAAGTGTTGTAGATGTAGAAGTCCTCTATGGGGTGCATGAATTTTAACCCTTTTTTCCAAGTCCCTTTTTAGTATCCTTCTCCAATATTTGCTTTATATTGGGTCCTATATCAGTTGGTAAAGTGGCATATGTATAGCATAAATCATAGTCTATGATTTATGAGAGTGTATAAGTTGAATGGGACTACATATTTCACATCTCTCCCTACACTATCTGAAGACTAAAAGCTTTAAAGTTCAAAGAATAACTTTTTTAGGTGTACATTTGGATGGGAGGCATCTGTGAAAGTCTTGATTTAAAAAACTCAACACTTGAAAGCACGCAAACCTTCTTGAAGGATTTTTGTGAGTTTTACATAAGATAGGGTTTACTTATAAAGTCAATAAGGCATAATTCACCTCATAAGCCTCAATTTTCTATATTTGTATGCTAAAAATGAACCATCCTACAAAATAACTCCTCTAAGTCCATCCCTAGATACATCTGTGATCGCTTATAATTGACCATTAGGATTGGGAACTCTTAACATAGGTGCCAAATTAATCCTCCTTTTTAACTCCTAAAAATCTCTCTCATACTTATCTGACCAAACAAAACTATGATTATTCTACTAAATAAAGGTGATTAGATTAGATATCTATTAGCTATTTAAATAGCACCCTAATAGGGGTTAGCTTCTTTCAGGTCTAATCCATACCTAGGCTAACATGGGAATGGTCTAAGGCTATGGGATACCTATAACTAGACCAAACCTCTAGGATTTCTTAATGAGGCTAGCTCCTCATATTTTATAATTTGGGCCTTTACTTATAAAACCTAAGATTGGTTGGGGTGAAAAGATTTAAAAAGTTTGCATAAAGTAAAACCTAGTCTAACATGTGGTGATGCACCAAGAATTTATCAGATCCACTCTTAAGCTTGGACTCATTAACACACTAATGAACTTATGAAAGAAGCTAATGCAATGCTTACTATAGTTTCTATGAAACAATATTTCGTATAGAGTTTTATTTGATACACTTAAAATAGGGAGCAATGAAAATAAGGTCTGGTTAAAAAGACTTAAATTCCGTTGTCCACTATATCTTTGAGGGATCAATGTTGAGATACACTATATGACCTCTAAAGAAAGTTTTTATCACTTAGGCTGAGTTTGGTCATATAAAAGGAAGATAACAATCACATTTCCATATTAAACAAACATAAAACACTAAATATATATTAGTAAATGACTAAAAAAATATCTATCCATTATTCTAAGAGGTGTGAAATATAATTATGGCAGAGTCTAGTTGTACTAGCCTAAGGGATGTAAAATAATAGATCAAATGCTATATTTATAAAAGAAGGGAAGCAAGAAAGAGGGATTTTTGACACTAAAAAAGGGAAACAAATGAGCTCAAATCCATTTAAAATTTTGTTACAACTGCCTCCATAAATCAAGCTCACTCAAACCCTTCTTGATTGATCTAAGTCACTTCAGTCCATTGCATTATTACAATATCTTCTTTGTGATGCTTCATGGTGGCTAAAATGGTGGGATCAAGTCATTTTCATTTTTGTCCTAATGCAAAACCACTGATGAATAGTTTTTTGATTTGTTCTAAAGTGGGGAGAAGGGTCATTTTCATGCAATTGTCTTTGGAGATGAAGTAATTGAAGTTTATTTTTTTGCATCTACAAGTTATTATTGACACCATCTAATCCCAAAATGTATGTTCCTAGCCTAAACTAAATCATGCTCAATCTTAAATTAATTCATGTTTGTTTTCCTTGGTTTAAAACTAACCCTTTGACCTTTATTTAAATCATTTGGGTTTGTTTTTATTATAATAAGTTGTCAAAATCCAACTTAGCTCATTGAAATATTGACTCGTCTTCTCTATCAATTTTCATCTACATGATCAAGTACCAGCCATTGATATTCTTCCAATTGAATGTGCTATTGACACTTGTCATACACACATTCATTATTGAGATTTTTTAACCCCTTTGAATTTTTCTTATTGTTATATCCAAACTCTTGATTAAACACCAATCATTGATCTATTAGGACCCACTATTTGAAAGCCAATGACTAGTTCATGATCTTTAAAAATGACGTCCTTGCTCCCATAAAATGACATTCACATAACCATCATTAATGTTTATACAATCATAAAATTTAATCTCAAATGTATTTCCTTTGTTTTGTCTAAAAATTGAGGTTTACATAAACATCTTATGCTTTTATATCAACTTTGAAGGCTCAGATATTGAAGCACAAGAATCACAGAGGCACCAAATTTTTAGGAGATGTTCTTGAGGCCAAAAGGAATAAACCCATTTGGTATACTAGTCTTGAGAGTCTTCTAGGTGAATGTATTAAATACATAAGTTGGCTGGTCCATATTTTCTCTTGCATGACATCTTGGTGATGGTTGAGCTCATTCAGCTAAGTATGGAAAACTTAGTGAAATTTGATTGAGTTAGATTTGATCATGCATAACTTCATTTACATTTTGATAATAAATCTAGAAATTAACACATAGAAATTATGTAAAAAGATGAATAATTCCATGTGACCACTTTCCCCTAAAAATATCATATGTGTGAGATATGTCCTTGTCAAGATGCTCACTTGGCTCTATTTGAACTTCTTAAAAAATGGCCAAGTATGGAAAAATAATGAAATTTGGCTAAAAGGACAATTGTGGATCTCTATAACTTTTGATTCACTTTGGTATATGACCTAAAAATTGGTTCATATAAACTTGGCACAAAGTTTAATAAACCCATATGACCAATTTTTCTTGACTTATCCATATGTGGCAATTATGACGTCAATAAAATACCTACTCAAAATTTCCACCACTAGGCTCAAGATGTCTAAATGAGCACAATGAAGAACTAGATGAATGATATTCACTTAAATACTTATTTTAGGCACACTTGACATCCCATAGGTTCTCTATAAATCTATCCATCTACTCCTCCATTAACAACCTGGTCCATGCTGGAATAAACTTGGAATGTGGGCCAAAAATGGCTAACATCTTTGATGACTCAGCTACCTTAACTAACCTATTGGTTATGGAACCCAGACATTGATGACTAAATAAATGAAAATATAATTACAAATAAAATCTACTTAAATTTTATTTATCCTTCAAGCTATTGTTTTACATCCCTTAGGCTAGTATGACTAGACTCTACTAGAATTATATTTGACACCTCTTGGAGTAGTGAATAGAGTATTTTTGTAGTCATTTGATAATCTTTATTTAGTGTTTTGTGTTTGTTTAATATGTAATTGTGATTGTTATCTTCCTTTGGTATGACCAAACTCAACCTAAGTACTATAAACTTTCTTTATATATCATATAATGTGTCTTAGTGTTGATTTCTCAAAGATATAGTGGATAGCCAACTTTAAGTGTCTTTAACCAGACCTTATTTTCATTTCTCCCTAGTTTGAGTGTATTAAATAGACCTCTATTTGAAATATTATTGTATAGAAATTATAGTATGAATTGTATTAGATTATTTCATAATTTCATTAGTTTGTTAAGGAGTCCAAGCTTAAGAGTGGATTTGATAAATTCCTAGTGCATCACCACATGTTAGACTAAGTTTTAATTTATGAAAACTTCTTAACTCTTTTCACCATAAATAGTCTTAGGTTTTATAAGTAAAGTTCCAAATTATAAAATATTAGGAGCTAGGCTCATTAAAAATATTAGAGGTCTAGTCTAGTTATAGGCATCCCATAATCTTAGACCATTATCATGTTAGCCTAGGTATGGGTTAGACTTGAATGAATCTAACCCTTATTAAGGTTCTATTAGGATAGCTAACACTATCTTTCAAAAATTTAGAATAAATTTCTTTTAATATCTTGATAATACCATAAAACTCCTTACCTCATGCACATTATTAGGTGTTGGCCATTCTATTATGGCTCGTATCTTTGATGGATCCACTAAAGTTCCATATATAAAGATAATTTATCCCAAATATTGAATTTATTACATAAAAATTCACACTTGGACAACTTGTCATATCATTTGTGCTTCCACAACACTGTAAAATGAATTATATATACTAAAGGTGCTATTCTTCATCCTTCGAATATATGAAGATGTCATCTATAAAAACCAACACTAAGTGATCCAAATAATCTCTAAACACACTATTCATGATATTCATAAATGTTTTTAGAGCATATATTAATCTAAAAGGTAATATTATGAACTTGTAGTGACCATATTGAGTTTTAAATTCTATTTTTGAATATCATCATCTCAGATTTTAATTGATGATACCATGTTCTAATATCAATCATAAAAAAGAAGGTTTCCCCTTGTATTTGATCAAAAAGATTATTAATTCAAGGTAATAGATACCTATTCTTGATCATTAGCTTATTAAACATCCTATAATCAATACATAAGCAAAGAGTACCATCCTTCTTGATGAAAACCACAAGTGCATCATATGGTGACACACTTGGTCAAAACAACCCTTTTAATAACAAATCTTGTAGTTGAGCTTTCAAATCAACCAATTTAGAATTTATCATCCTATATGATGGCTTAGATTATGGTTCAAATCTAGCTATGATGTCAATCAATAAATCAAACTCATGTTTGGGTGGTAATCCAAGTAATTCCTCTAGAAACACATCTTAAAAATTATTTAAAAAAGGATAATCCTTGATGGATAGTTCCTTAGATTCTTCCATATCATATATTTTAATAATAAATGTTTGGAATCCCTTTCTTTGAACCTTCTTGAGTTGAATTGAAAAAAAATTCCTAAGATTCAACTCTCTTTTCTCACCCTAACATTGTGTCTAATTTCTAGAATCATCTTAACACTCTACCTTCTTCGGATAGTAATTAACCTTAAATTTTTTCTTTATAATCCAATTTACTCCTAAGATCACATCATATGACCCTAACGGTACAACATATAGATCCACCATTATGGCTAATTTAGGCAACTTGATCTCAACTTCTATTAGACACTTATCAACCTTGACCTTTGACTCATTCCCATACTGTATTGACCATGCATTTTCCATAACTCTAGTTTTTCTTAACAACTTATTAAGTATTCTAAGAGAAATAAAAAAATTATGTTTTCCTAGTGTTAATAAAAATATAAAATGGATGATAAAACAAAAAACTTGACAGTTTAATAGGTGAAACTTGGAATTTAGCTTGATGATTGTCAATAACTACATGAATCCACTGGTAAAAAATTCCTTGTTATGAAGCAGAACCCTTATTTTTTCCATCTAATTTTACTAGAGTACACTCTAGAGCATAATGGTGACCTCCAAAAATGAAACAACCTCCAAGTAGCCCTTTCCTATTAGAGTATTGATTTATCTTGAAACCATTTCTAGGTTACTTATTCCCTAGACTAATATTGAACTTAGAATTTTGGTTCTTCAATTGGCTCTTGGAGTATCCACTACTCTACTTCCGTTTCTTCTTTTTTAAATTTGATTTCAAAACATTTCTTGAACTTATCTCTAACTTGGGTAAGATATTTTATCTTCTATCCCTACTTGACTTCCTTCTCAAATACTTAATCTATGGTAGATGGCCCATAAACATCCACCTCATAACCAATTTGGGGTTTTAATCCTATAATTAACTTCTTGATTTTTAACCTCTCATCTACCTAATACTAAGTTAATTTAGGATTTTGGTGAATTTCTCTCAGTAACAATTCATAAAAAGGTCTCCTTGCTTAAGGTTTTGAAAATACATTAGCTTCTTATCAAAATAAATCTGAGGAAGCTATATTGACCTAAACAAAGTCACAATTTGTTCCCAAGTGGTGGTGATAGATTTGGTTCCTAGTTTCATGCATGTCTACAAGGATTTGATCTGAATTCATAACTTGCTTAGTGGCAAATTGATTTGGATCCACTAGAGGGTTGGTATTTGAGGTACCCTCACCTCCAAGTCTAGTGCACACCACACCATTCTTATTCATGTTTTATAGGATAATATGTTTGCATTAGTAGACACATTAAGTCCTAGATTTTAAGCCTTAGCTCTGATACCATAATGTAAAAACCCCACTTAATTTTACTAGAATAGGGTATTTTTACAAAAAATTACACAAAATTCAACTAATATATTCCATAACGATGAAATCTATAAGAGTAATCTTTAACTAAATACATTAGTTTCAATTAACTATACAAAGGTATATAGTTAATCTATTTATCTAATAATCACAATCATACTATCAATATCAAGAATAGGTATAATACTAATTATGGGAATAAATTCTGCATTATTTCATAAAATTATTGTTACAAATTTAGCCATGAATGATACAATATTATATCCAACTATTTTATGTTACATATGAATAAAAAAGTATAGTTTTAGTAATAGAAATGTCTTAATAATAATATACAATGATACAAATCTCCACAGAGCATGTGAGTCTCAACAAACTCATAATATCCATAAGTAATCTCAAGTGTAGTCTCTAGTGTAAAACTATTGAGGGGAGGGATAGCATCATATGAGTGTTTTTTTTACACCAACTATAGACTATCGATCTCCCTCATAATCTCCCAAATAGGGAATGACCCTCCCTTCATGGATGGGTAGATAATGATGGTACAATAATATAGAGTGACAAACTAGAGCCCAAGTGTTGTATGATTAGTAATACATGATGTATATCATAAATAAACTAGTTCTAACATGATATTGTACAAACATGTAAACTAAATCAAATAGATGAAATGACATTGTTTAACTATAAACACTACTTTGGCCAAAGTTTTCATATAGTTATTGATCATGAGGATCTATCTATTTCATACACACCACTCAATCAAATTACACCTCATCTACACATTAATGACACTAATAAGTGAGTGAAATCCATCACACTACTTATTTAGGGTCATTACTATGAGATTTGGTCTCTTTATATATAAAATATAAAAATGAACATATTCATACAAAATATTCCCTATAAGAAAATAATTATATGCTAAATAAGGAAATATCATATAGATTCATTTAGTCCATCAAATGAAATGGAATGAGTCTAAAACATATAATTTATTATTACAATTATAAATAGATTTCAATCAGTCCTTGATAATAGCATACCATCTAGGTAATAAATATATTTAGACATCAAGTTACTAAATATTAACATGTAACATCTAATGTTATGTCATCCATTTAAATAACATTAATTAAGAGATCATTTATTTACTCCATATCTCATGAATATATCTATAAGCTAACCAAATGCTAGCAAAACTTAATATGATTAGCATTAAATCCTTAATATCACATATTTAAAAGTTCCTTCAAATAATAAGCATACATTCACATTTAACTCATATATGGATTACTCCCAAATTCCTTTTGACATAATATGTAATGTTTAGAAGAATAAAATAGAATGTGTATATCTATATATGGCATACATAATTTATATTTGTATTAAAACATATAATTACTATTATATCATATATTTATTTACACAATTCCTCACTCAGCCAAGTCTTGGTATATTCCATCAATAACATGCATAAAATACTTTTGTATGTTATACTCAATATATTCAAGATTTTTTTCCATAATCTCTGAGTATCTCATAGATTAATTTTAAATAGACTTAACATTATAGCTAACTTACTTTAAGTTATAAGCAACCATTTAATTATGGTGTATTCCATTGTTTTCTATACATCACACTCAAAAGTCATGATTTTCATATACTAAGTACATAGACTTATTTCAAACACAACATGTATGTAAATATATGAACTTTAATACATGTAAGATATTATATAAAGCATCCAGTCATTTATATATTTACAATTGATATATAAAAATAAAGATGATTATAGTAAGAGATAATTCTAGGCACACAATTTCATATATATTCTTATTTATCAAACTAATTTTGAACTCTATATATGTATTTGTAGGTTTATTAAATTAATTCATGGTTATATAAAACCTCAATAACTCATTGTGATAATAGTCTAGGTGTATATATATATATATAGATATAGAGTTCATAATATTATATGGTAATTTCTAGAAACACAGTCTTGAACTATATCCAATCTCAAAGCAAGGGTAGCCATACTTTGATATGTGAGTATAATTTTTATTTTTATTTTCTTTAAGGATGAAATAATTCATAATATTATCCTTAGTATAAAAGTGTGAAATTAAGTAAAAGGTTTACACAATAAGATCTCCTAAAGCATATCCACAATATTAATCTTTCAACCTATACCTCTAATTCGATTTAGCCATCATAATAACTCAATGATATATGTTTATAAAGGTGTACTAAAATTATTATTTATATATGTATATATATACATCAATATGTATATACCATAGGTAAGTAAGTCTTAGGGTTATATATACATATCCATGTATATGTATACATTTTTATACTAGTCTTATAATGGAATAAAATCAAACTCGATTTATTCTTGTACATAATAGGATTATGTAATTTAAATGACTTCTATGAAACATTAATGTCCATCTATAGGTTATATTCTACCTATTATCATCTTAATTTTAATAAAAACATATACACTCAATTGTAAAAATAACTCAACTTAGTATATATGTGTGTTGAAAAAAAGATACAATGCCTTAAATAGCTTACTAAATGATAAACACAATAGAGTATTAAGTGTAAACTTTGTTAACAAAAAGTATCTACCCTTTTATTTTTACCTATGGTTTCTGCCAAACCATAAATACATAGAGTTATTTACTATAATTTTGTTAATTTTATATTCGCATAAAACATAGTATTATTTCATCCAATACAAGGTTTACCCTACTTGATATATAATATGTCAACTAAATTTAGTTTTTAATACAAATCCAAAGGATTCAAATTCATGTTAAATATATCCACATAATTTTTATTTAATAGATCTTGGTATTCTATATATGCATAGCAAAGAGTTCAAAAAAATATGGCCATTTAAAACTAGGTTTTAGAGTTATATGCTTGGTTCTATAGATGGTTGAACCATGCATAGGGCTGATAATTTATCCCTTATTTTTAAAATTTCATCCTAATAAAATAAACAAAACCCTTATGAAATATTACTAGAATTCATCATTGATTCCATACAACATATGTAAGAATTTTAAAAATGAATCCAACCTAGTAATGAAGACCAAATTGATAGTAACTAGAACCTTTTCTACAAATTTCTCCAAATCTCTTCTTTCTCTCTATTATGTTGTTCTCTTCTATCTCATAAAATTTTCTCTTTTTCGACCTTTTTATCCATCTGCATGCTTAACTCCATGATAAAAAATCTCCCAATCTCCTTGGAAAATTTAATGGATAATTCCATGCATATAAAAACAACTCACAGATGACTAATATCCACCTAAGTTTTCTCATGCAAAAATCCCAAAATCCATGATTGTTTTCATAATAGCTTGTTAACTCAAGTCAAAAACCACTTTAAAACCCTAATATTGAACCATCTCCTAATTAATCAATATAAAAAATAATTATTGTAATATTTTTATTAATATCAACTTCACTTATTAATAATTCATTTGAATTTCATGAAATCCCTTCAACATTATAATTTTTAATGATAATGTTGACTAGTGTGAAGTTATTAACAAGACCATCGACTTAATAAAAGTCAATAAAACATTATAACATTAATCAAAACATAATGAATCCCCAATAATAATTAACAATACAACTATTGTCATTGAATTATAATAGGGCTACTAACAATGCCTAAGCATAAAGACTTTACAAAAATCATTAGTCAATATATCACAATGACCATGCCAAAACTAATTTAAATCTTGCCTTGCTACTTAGTATATCCAATAGTCACTTAGCACACAATGAAATTAAATTTCCTATAAAAGTATTAAGATATTTATCATTTCTAATATAATCACACATATTTCCAAAATTTTATAGAAAGAACTCATAATGCAGATTCTAGATCATACTTTAAAGCAATCATCATTATGTGAAGCATATTAATTCAAACAACATAAATGCAACACACAACCATATTCAATCATAACAAGAATGATTATAACTAAAATTAAATATTAGATATAAAATAAAATCAAGCAATGAATATAATAGCATATTATCTATTTATGGTGTGTATGTGTTTTTATTTTTGGTCTGTCATCCACTAATGCCTCCATCTATGCCACCTTCTTTGATGATGTCATCCCTCCATCAAACTATGAGGGATGGATCTATCCTACATCCACCTCAAAAAAATTAAGGTATTTAGTCCAAAATAATATAAAATATATAATATACTTCTATAATAAACTAAATAAACATGATCATCATTTACATAATATGCAAGTATAACTAACTCCATAGTTAATAATCATGTAAATTAAGCAACATATAATTTTCCATACATCAACATATGAAATCCATATTAACCAAAAAAATAATTAACCAAATAATAACCATAAAAATCCCATAAATCAATAGGTTATTAGTTTTAGAGATAAATAAGGATGTGACATTTATTATACATATAACTGTCATGTAAAGATAAATGTATAAATTAGGCACACAATAGTGATTATTGGATATGACCTTTGGTACCAAATACTTGTAATAAAATCCTAAAATTATCCACTTATAAACACAAAATTTCACGTCCATGATGTGAATAATAGACTACATGAAATAGCACTTCATCTTACATAAGGCAAGAAACACACACAATGGGCATCAAATGTCACGTAAGGAAAGAGCCACACACAATGGATAATCAAATACCACTCAAGGAAGAGCCACATGTAATGGATAATAAAAATTACATACCAAAAATTAAACATCCACAAAAATAAAAATTCATATAATGAGAAATGCAATAAATGAAAAGTCATAGAAGAAGGAATGGGCCCAAATAAAAGATTCATACAAACAAAAAATCAATCAGTTAAAATTAATAAGAAAAGGCAAGGGCCCAAATAAATCTCATACAATTACCCACTCACTCAAATAAAAAATCACATAATAATAATAAAGATACATGCAAATAATAATAAATATTTATTCTATATGAAATGAAAAAGTAAAAATAAAGCATAAAACAAGTCAAATTAGTTTAAACCGTCAATCTATGTAAAAGTCACAACATAGCCAAATGATATATCCATGAATTTTATTACTATAAATAATATAATAAAAATTAATTAATATTTAATAAATCAACATATCTCAAAATTACAAATTTAAAGTTCATATAAATGAATAACTTATAATAATGTAACCCATGCAATGAGATGCCCCCAGAATTGGCAAGGCCCTTGGGTATAGGAATGCTTTGTATCTATACATCAATGTATCATGAATAATAGGTATATCGTGTGTCTTAATAATAAATACCATTAAATTCATGTTCATATGAAAATGGATATGTAATATACTAAACATGTAATAAATAATGTAAGTTAATGTAAATAACTAGTAAAACATGTTATACTTAAGTCCGTGATTTTTTATATTTTGGAATATTTTGATTTTTTTGGTATGTTTGAATATTTAATTATGAATTATTTTCATGTAAAACTTATGTAATTTAATGTTTTTCATGTGAATCCTCAAGTGTTTCCCTTAAATTTTATCCAAATTTTAAAACTCCTGCACATAAATTTTTAGTAATCACAAAAGGTCCCAACCAATTTGGTTTGAAATTACATTTACTTTATTTATCTACATTGGTATTCTTTAGATTAAATTTTATTACCAATTCACTAATTTTAAATTTATGATTACAATTATTCTTATCATAATCTCACTTAATTTGATTTTGATACACT